>APFE031268338.1:74868-107695 GCA_000404065.3 Pinus taeda
ATTAATTAATTAAAAATTAAAAATAAAAACTAAAATGAACTCCAAAGAACCCGATTTTGGGTTCAAAGTACCCATCATCAGGGTTCTTCGTACCTGTCAAGACAAAAGAACCCAAATTTTTTTAATGGAGAACCCGGTTCTTCATAGAAGAACCCGGTTCTTATGGGTTCTTCTCAGAAGCACCCGTACAAGAATCCGGTACTTGGGTTCGAGAACTATACATCAACAACTTAGATGGACAAGTGAACTTCATCATACCTGATCTTCTAGAGATTTGATACAATATTTATGAGTCTTGCAAACTTTAAGATAAAGAGAGTCTAGATAAGTGACAATGATGAATGACATGGCAGAAGACTTGAGGGATGTGACAAATTATGAAAAGAATAAAATGACAAATTTAGGTGAAGATCTGAAAAACCATTACTCAGCGAGGAGAAGCTTGTGGTAGAGACAGAAAAATCTTGTAACAAAGTTAATTTTAAATTTTAGCCTTTCAACAAGCATCTTCAAGAATGCAACTTCAAAGACAGAATGCAGGGTATGGGGCTGGGCAATGAAGAAAAATGCAATTTTGGTCACAATGGGGCAAGAGAAATTCATTAGCTAGAGAATTAGAAACTGAAATACTAAAAGTCTAAAACAAGGAAAGTGCTGCAGGTTGCAACTATAGCAATGCAGTTTCTAGAGCTAATTCTCTTCCTAACAGCAAAGAGAAAGAAAATTCTTCTGTCTTGCATCTGGCATCAGAGGTGGCTTGAAAGTTTCCAATTGAAAACTGGTCTCTACCCATAGCCTGTCTTTAGAATTGTCCCTGTTTTCATAACAGTGATCCTCACAGAATCACACCTATGATCCTATGATCTATCTATCTCCTAGACTCCTAGTACCTTAGAATACTGCTCCATAACAGTGATCCTCATTCCTCACTCTCCTTTTGCATAATCTCTAAGTCTATAATATTTATGACATATGTTTAGTTGACTGTTGTTTATTGACATCTGTCTTCATTTAACTTTTTAAATTTCTAGCATATTTTAAATTTTTGGATCATTTTTAAATTTGACTTTTTGTTGTTTTTCACAGGAGCCACAAATTAAATAGAAGCCACGACTCCAAATCTTAACAGAAGCCACAAATTAAACACAAGTTCAAAGCAACAACAATGCCGAGAGAGAAGGACTTTGCTTGGGCTTATTGTGACAAGATTCCCGAAAAATCCTTGCTCCTTTGTAAATTTTGCAAAAAGGAATGTAGTGGAGGCATTTATAGATTCAAGTTCCACCTTGCACAAATACCTGGCCGTGATATAAGTCTTTGCGGCAAGGTTGACGACAATGTCAAATACCAAGCAGCCTTGGCCCTTGATATGTTAGAGCAGCATAATGCCAAGAAAGCAACGCAAAATGCTGAAATAGGAACAATTGGAGTTGATACTTTTTCTACCACTAGCCCCATGTCACCTCAATCTGTTGAATCCTCAATGTCGTTCCCAAGTTTTCCACACATGCCTCCAAGGCCAAGTCAAACTCAAAGCCATGCCAGTCCTTCAACTCCTTCCTTCAACACTGGAGGTGGAAACATAAACACCTTTTTTTCTCCCCGCACAAAATCCAGTTCCCAACCTACCTTGGATGGCACTGGTTGGAAAAAAAATATCTATAGTCAGGCAAGGAAGGCCATTGCTAACTTTTGGTACTATTCTGACATACCTTTCCACTGTGCCAGAAGTCCTTATTGGCAAGCTATGATTGATGCAATTGCTGTTGCAGGTCCAGGGTTCAAAGCCCCTACATTAGAGAGCCTTAGGACAAATATGTTGTTAGAGTGTTGAAGATGTCATGCTTGTGCTAGCTGAGTTTCGTTCATCATGGGTAGAAACAGGGTGCACCATCAAGAGTGATGGATGGACATATCAGAGGAATAGAACTTTAATAAATTTCCTTGTATCTTGTCCCGCAGGCACAATGTTTCTCAAATCAGTGGATGCTTCAGACAAGGTTAAGACTTCCCAACTTATCTGTGAAATGATGGAGGAAGTCGTTCAAGAAGTGGGAGAAGAACATGTTGTACAAATTGTCACTGATAATGCAGCGAATTATATGGCTGCTGGTAGACTTTTTGAGATGAGGCACCCCACTATTTTTTGGACCTCTTGTGCTGCCCATTGCATGATTTAATGCTTGAGGACATTGGTAAGCTTCATTGGATACATGAGGTTGTGGAGAAGGCAAAATCCATAACAAATACCTATACAACCACACTATTGTCCTAAACACTATGAGAATATGCACTGAAGGTAAAGAAATTGTTCGACCTGCAGTGACTAGATTTGCAACAAATTTCATATCTTTGCAATCTGTGGTTGAGCAAAAGATAAATCTGAAGAGGATGTTCTTGGGACCTGAGTGGATGGGATCTAAGCATTCCAAGACCCCTGAAGGCATCGAAATTGCTGCACTTGTGTTTAATGATGGCTTCTGGAAAGATGCCGAAGAGATTATTGCTGTGGCGGAGGTCCCTTGTTAAGAGTTCTCAGGTACTTCAAGTCTTTTAACTTTTTCATTTTTTAAATTTCATTTCAAGCTTCTTTTTATTTACAATGTTTCATATTTCTTTAAATTTGAATGCTTGAACTTTCAAAATGGTTGATGGTGACAAACCCGCTATGGGTTACATTTATGAGGCGATGGATCTCGCAAAGGAGGCCATCAAAAGAAGATATGGGGATGATGAGACAAAGTATATGCCTCTTTGGGACATTATAGATGCACTTTGGGATAGGCAATTGCATTCCCCCTTACATGCTGCTGGGTACTTCTTAAACCCACAATATTTTTATGATAAGAGCAAATTTAATGAGGATGGGGAGGTTGGCAGAGGACTTATGACATGCGTGGAAAGGTGCTTCCCTGATCCAGAATAACAAAGTCGTGTCTTTTCCCAACTACAAGATTATAGGGCACCATCTAAATTGTTTGCCTATACCAGTGCTCTAAGACAAAGGTCTAAGATGTTGCCAGGTACCCAGCTTGAAGGCTTCATCAATTCATTAAATTTGTTTAAACTTTATTTTGTATGTTAAATGTTAGATTAGATTTTCTTTTCTTTTCAAGGTTTTACTATTTACTAATTTAGTACTTCTAGTCTTCTACTCACAAACCCTTACCACTTGCTAGGGCTTTGGTGGCAAAACTTTGGTAGTGATATGCCAGATTTGAAGAAATTTTCCATTCGAATCTTAAACCAAGCATGCAGTGCTTCAGGTTGTGAACGCAACTGGAGCATGTTTGAGAAAATACATTCTAAGAAGCGCAACCGATTGACACAAAAACGCTTGAATGACGTTGTATTTGTCCATTATAATCTACGACTTCGCAACAAACAAATACAAGGTGAGATTCGAGAGCTTGAATTTGAAGGTTTCATAATCTACTTCGTACTTTAAAGTTTAAACTTTTAAAGTTCAAACTTCAAACTTCAAAGTGAAATTTTAATTCACATTTCAATGTCTCATGATAACGAGAGGTATGGATCATTCACCAATCGACCTTGAAGAGACAGATTTGCAAGCTACAAATGCGGCAGACTAGGTTCAATTAGATGAGCCTCCTCTTTTAAGCCTTCATGACTTGGAGAACTTTGAGAGTCAAGCAAGCGAAGGAGTGGAAGGAATCGCTTCTAGTTCTCACTCTTAAGAGTCTTAGACTCTTAGTTGCTGATTTTTTTCTGATTAGTATGCAGTGTTTAACTTTTTTGTAAACCTTTAGAAGCATATGCTTCTAAGGACTCAAGACTCAGTGATTTGGATCATGTGTGGATTCATAACATATATGAGATACTTATTTATTCATGATATTTTGGACATCTATTGATATTATGCATTGTTTGGACATGCCTTTACCCAATATTAATGAAAAATGGTTTTTTTAATTCAATATATGTGTATATTTTTATTTAATGAATTCAACGATTTTTTGCCGATTTTTTCCCGATCCGATTAAAACTCTTCGCTCTTTTGCCTCGCCGATTTATTGCCGATTCAGAGTCTGGTAACATTGCCCCTAACTATGTTGCAACGTAAAAGATGTTGGTGTGAAAACACCCCACCATTTGGTGGTATCCATGTGCAGCATATTTAGTTTAGAGTCTAGACCTCATGCTTGAGGATATTGGCAAAATTGAGTGGGTGAAGAGGTGTGTGGATGATGCAAAATCCATAACCAGGTACATCTACAACCACTCATGGGTTTTGAACCTTATGAGAAAGCACACTGGGGTAAAGAGCTTGTTCAATCAACCATCACAGGATTTGCAACCAACTTTATTTCATTGCAATCCTTTGTTCAACGAAAACCAAACTTGAGGAAGATGTTTTCATGTGATGAATGGAATGCATCTCAGTGGAGTAAAAAGGCTGAAGGAAAACAAATGGTTGACCAAGCCAATGGTAGAGGAGATTGTGCTATTTAGTGAGCCTCTTGTCAGAGTTTTACAGATGGTGGATATTAATAAACCTGCCATGGGTTTTGTTTATGAGGCCATGTATCAGGCCAAGAAACAAATAAAGGCAACATATGGGGATAAAAGACAAAAGTACATTCCTCTATGGAGGATCATTGATGAAAGATAGAACAAATAACTCCATAGACCTTTACATGGAGCTCTGGCTACGACTTAAATCTAAGGTATGTAATTTTGGATTTCGATGCTCACATTGCTTATAAGCTATAAGTTATAACTTTTAAGTTTTAAGTTTTGTTGACTTGATGAATATGTTTTGGTCTTCTTAATTTTGAAGGTATCATTACACTACAAATTTTGAGGTTGATGGGGAGGTATTACACTACAAATTTTGAGGTTAATGGGGAGGTATTAGGGGGATTGTATAAATGCATTAAGCACATGGTCCCAGATTCCAAGACTCAAGATCAAATTCATAACAAACTCTTGCATTTCACTGAGAGTATCAGTACGTTTAGAATTTCCATGGCTCTAAGAAATAGAGAAAAGAGTCCCCCATGTAAGAACTGTCAAAATTTGCAAATTCTTATACTACTCATTTCAATTTGCAATTGTTGAGTCCAAGTATCAGGTTTCAAATTCAAATTCATTTTCTAATATTTTTTTTTCCATCCACCTTTTTCGCAGCTTATTGGTGGCAACAATTTGGTGGTGAATGCCCTCAATTGCAAAAAATTGCAATTCGAATATTGAGCCAGACATGTAGCGTTTTAGGGTGTGAGCGAAGTTGGAGTGTGTTTGAGCGTATACACACTAAGAAGAGGAACCGTTTGGAGCAAACGCAGTTGAATGACATGGTTTTTGTTCAGTACAACCTTAGGTTGAGGCACAACCAATTGCTAAATAAAACCGCCGAAATCAAGCAACATTGTCTTGGGTGACTTTGATCCAACATCAAAATGGGTTGTGGAGAGTCATCAAGCACCAACATTTAACAATGAAGACCTTTCGGAATGGGTTGTGGAGAGTCAAGCACCAACATTTAACAATGAAGACCTTTCTTGGTTGGACTTAGACCCACCTCCACAGGATGCAAAGGCAGAGATATCAGAAGTACCAATAGCATCTTTTGCTTCACAGCTAGGGGTATCAAGCCATAATCCCATTGCAGATTTGGATGAGTGAGGATGAGGAAGATGATCAAGATGATGATTGATCATTGATTTTCTGTAGTTGTAGCCTATAGCCTGTAGTATTGTAGACTGTAGTATCATACTATGATCTATCATGTTATTTTGGACTATAAAGGCCTTTTAGACCCTGCTTCTTGATGTTTGTATCTTTTTTGGTTCAGAGGTGTTTTGCACTAAGTGTTATTTTGGTTATATGCACTATTACTTGCTATATAAATGGAAACTTTTGCATATTTGTGTATAAATGGTTTGGATTCATATGGATGCACATGTGAATATCTATTTTTGCTTTAAAATATGAATATTTTATGTGTTTTTGGTAAACCGGTTTTTTCTTGTTTTTTTCCAGTTCTGGTCGGTTCCAACCACTTCCTAGTCCACAAGGCTTTTCGGTTCTAATAACACTGCTTCTCACCCTCTTTAGCAAAGTTTTCCTCGTTGAATTTTCGCTAGGTAACTCCATTTCCCATGCTTTTCAAATCTGATAACATTGCTTCTCACCCTCTTTAGCAAAGTTTTCCTCATTGAATTTTTCCTAGGTAACTCCATTTCCCATTTAAATCAAAGCACTAGTCTAGGAGGTAATGATCAAACCACCTACTTTTACTAATTGCTTTCTCTTCTTCCTTAACTAGGGTCAGGGTTAAGGTTTCCTTGAAATAATATTGAAAAAGTAATTTTATTTGGTGTTATTTCCCTCTAAATAGGAATTAGATTAGATCTATGCATTTATTGCATCTTTAAACCCTATTTCTAAGGTTGACATCACCAATATATTGTCATTTTATGCATGCTTCAAAGTAAAAACTCCATTACAGGCCCTCAACTCTGCATATCTAATTGATAATATTAATACTTTTGTTGATGGATCATTGTAACTTGTAAGGCTATTTCTTTTGGTTGTTATGAACATTGCAGGGCCTTTCATTCAAAATCTATCAAACCTTAAGGTTTCTTTGAAATAATACTAAAAAGGTATTTTTGTTTGGTGTTATTGACCTCTAAATAGGAATTAGATTAATTGTTTAAAACCAAAATCTATGCATTTATTGCATGTTTAAACCCTATTTCTAGGGTTGACATCATCATTATATTGTCATTTTATTCTTGCTTCAATGTAAAAACTCCATTACCGGTCTTACTCCCTTTGTTACTCCTTTTGTTGATGAATCATTGTAAGGCTACTTCTTTTGGTTGTTATGACATCACAGGCCCTTTCATTCAAAATCTATCAAACCCTATATTATAACAGCCCTCTAATTTACTTAAGTGGTCTACGGACAGAGTCTTTGTACTTTGGTAACGATTATCTTAACCCTCTGGGTTCTACCAAATTCCCTATCTAACCTATCCCAATCATTAGACCTCGTCCATCACCTTAAACCCTGCTTATTTAATATCCTTTAAGTGGTCTTTAAAGGGAGCATCTCTTGCAATTTAAGCAACACTAAATTACTAGAGAAAGGTTGTTAAGGTGACAATGGTAGTTGATCTCTTGTTGCTACGAGGTCTAGACCTACCTAGGCATGCTATATTTAAACCCTTCTTCTTGAATATGCTTTTAAGTGATCTTTAAAGAGAAGAATCCCTTGAAGTTTAAACACCACTAGATTTAAACCCTTCTTATTGAATATCCTTTAAGTGATGTTTAGAGGGAAGCATCCCTTGTGGTTTAAAGACCACTAAATAGTTGGACAAAGGCCGCTGAGGTGACAATGGTAGTTGATCTCTTGTTGCTAAAAGGTTTGGACCTGCCTAAGCACTAGGCCTGCTAGATTTTGCGGTAAAAGAGAGCATTCTAAACATTAAGGCCATTTAGAGACTCATTGATTATGTATTTTATGTATTACATTCATTTTGATATCCTCACCCCTACATGGCATATACATGAGAAGACTTCACATATTTTGTGAAATGGTTTGAGATATTTCAAATATATTATTTTCTTTAAAACTTAAATATTTTAAGTATTTTTAGTAGAAATGAGATGAAAGCCATAAGCACTATTTATGGTGACTAATGATATGTAGAAACTATGCCAACATTGAGGCCATTTAAGCTTCATTGATATGTAATTTATCGCTAATATGCATTACATTCATTTTGATATATTCACCCCTACATTATTACATCCATTTTGATATATTCACCCCTACATGGCATATACATGATTAGACTTTACGTATTTTGTGAGAAGACGTTGAAATCTTTGAAATATATTCTTTTCATTAAAATTTAAATATTGGTATTTTCAGTAAAAAAGAGACGAAAGCCATAAGTACTAGCACAAACTATTCCTTTAGTGAAATCTGATCTACTTATGGTGACTAATGATGCCTAAGTTGTAATAATATGACGTTTTTTCTCACTGCAAATGGGGAAACTTTCTATTAGATAAGAAAATTCAATTCATACTTCAATTCAAAAATGCCATTTTTCAAATATGCAACTCAAATTAATTTTTGCTTAAAAATAAGTGGTCTACTTACTAATGCCCAATAAGAAATAGCCTAACTTCGTGTTAATAGCATACCTTATAGACGAAAGCCATAAGTACTAGCACAAACTATTCCTTTAGTGAAATCTGATCTACTAATGGTGACTAATGATGCCTAAGTTGAAATAATATGACGTTTTTTCTCACTATAAATGGGGAAACTTTCTATTAGATAAGAAAATTCAATTCATACTTCAATTCAAAAATGCCATTTTTCAAATATGCAACTCAAATTAATTTTTGCTTAAAAATAAGTGGTCTGCTTACTAATGCCCAATAAGAAATAGCCTAACTTTGTGTTAATAGCATACCTTTTGCTGTGGTTTCCAACAAACTCGGATATATTATGTTGACCATGGTATCTAAGATATCATCTTGATAGGATGATGAACCACCAGAAACAATACTTTCGTTATTTCTCAAAGCAAAGTGTAAGCAAGGCGCTTCAAAAGTCCCTTCTCTGTATTTTTGTGCAACATTGCAAGAATCACTGTAAAATACAAAAGTCTAGCTTAGTAATCTATCATTATTAAAATAATATATGTTTACAGTGTATTTCTCCCCAAGAGATACAAAAAAATGCACAAACAAAAGTAGACAAGTAAGATGATATTTTAGCATTGTCAGTGAGATATGAATAGATATGAATAAGAAAGGTACTGGAACTCTCATATCTATGCAGGTGAACGACAAGATATACAAACATGCACAAACCAGAAAGGACTAGAAAGATAGTGGGAGGCCAACGGAGAGTAAGAAATAATAAACTGTTAGATATGACTAATAAAGTTAAGGAATTATAATCTCCACATAGTAGTTACAAATAGCGCATGCAGAGATGGAAGAGAGAGATCACAGTAGATATTGGAACTCTCATATCTATGCAGGTGAACGACAAGATATACAAACATGCACAAACAAGAAAGGACTAGAAAGACACTGGGAGGCCAACGGAGAGTAAGAAACAATAAACTGTTAGATATGACTGATAAAGTTAAGGAATTATAATCTCCACATAGTAGTTACAAATAGCGCATGCAGAGATGGAAGAGAGAGATCACAGTATTGAAACAATGCTATAAGTAAAACGAAGAACCAGACTTTTAAAAATATCTCTATATCACAATTCTTGCAATATAAATATTTTTAAACCGAAAACTATGGAAAGCCGTGCATGTAATATATTATCGCATTAGCCATGGCTATTTCAAAATATAATTAAATAAAAACACCTAAGGAATCAAAGTTTCATTGTGACGAAAGATTAAAGCTAAGAAGGAATGTCCTCAATTAGCTATTAAAAAAAAAGACTAGTAACCATATATTGGATTTAGGTTGGTCACATTGAATAGAGTTCATTTCAAATATAACAAACATGTCAACACCTCCCATTAATAGGGGCAATGGAAGCTTGGATAGGGGTCAAAAAGAGTTTCGAACAAATAATTGACCTGATATGCAGTGAAAGATTAAAACTAAGAAGGAATGTCCTCAATTAGCTATAAAAAAAAAAAAAAGACTAGTAACCATATATTGGGTTTAGGTTGGTCACATTGAATAGAGTTCATTTCAAATATAACAAACATGTCAACACCTCCCATTAATAGGGGCAATGGAAGCTTGGATAGGGGTCAAAGAGATTTTCGAACAAATAATTGACCTGATATGCAGTCACCTCATGCAATGGCCAAGTAACAAATACTCACTAGATTTCTAATCCTTTTGACTTCCATTTCGCTTTTCTACATTTTGTGACACCTTGTCTGATTAAATATTCAATCCAATGTGTGGTACACTAAACCAAATGAGAAGCAACAACTAATTACCAGATTTCCCAGCCCTTGACATAAATTTGGCTTCTAAAGCTGATTTTCAACCAATTTGATTACTTAAAAATATCTAGTAATGTATCCACCCACAAAAGGCATAGTATCAACATAAGCACATGAGTAATTGTTTCTACTACCAACATAGTGCAATCTTGAAAGAAAACGTTAAACATGTGTGCATCTATTTAGACAAACATAGAAGCATATTAGCAAACCATGCAAACCCCCTATATACACACAAATGTATATTAGTATACCATGCAACCCCCATAATCTATAAGCATGGATGATGCATATTGAACATCGAGATGCCTTCTGGAAATATACAGTATGCCCAGCAAAATTTAGCGCTCAACTTGATAATTCATACGGCCTAAAGTCACATGATCTTTTCTCCGTAATCTCTATCACCACCAATTTGGCATGTCTATCAAAGCTCATTCATACAGAGAAAAATTATAATTGCTTTTGCATTACGATTTTGGCATCTTGATATTCGCAAATTATTTGCTTCATTTTCAATGTAGCAACTCCTACGACACTATTTCATCTTACCAACTCATTCAACACCATTCATCTTGATCACATGTATGACCCTCTTATTGATCACTCGTATTGCCATTTTCATATCGAACACTAGTAACTTTTCTCGTAACCATTTACAAAATTTTACAAATAGAGACAAAGTTGATGCTAGTTTATAACTATCAATTCCAGTCCCTTCTCTGTATTTTTGTGCAACATTGCAAGAATCACTGTAAAATACAAAAGTCTAGCTCAGTAATCTATCATTATTAAAATAATATATGTTCACAGTGCATTTCTCCCTAAGAGATACAAAAAAACTGCACAAACAAAAGTAGACAAGCAAGATAATGATATTTTAGCATTGTCCGTGAGATATGAATAAGAAAGATATTGGAACTCTCATATCTATGCAGGTGATCGACAAGATATACAAACATGCACAAACAAGAAAGGGCTAGAAAGATAGTGGGAGACCAACAGAGAGTAAGAAATAATAAACAGTTAGATATGACTAATAAAGTTAAGGAATTATAATCTCCACATAGTAGTTACAAATAGCGCATGCAGAGATGGAAGAGAGAGATCACAGTAGATATTGGAACTCTCATATCTATGCAGGTGAACAACACGATATACAAACATGCACAAACAAGAAAGGACTAGAAAGATACTGTGAGGCCAACGGAGAGTAAGAAATAATAGACTATTAGATATGACTAATAAAGTTAAGGAATTATAATCTCCACATAGTAGTTACAAATAGCGCATGCAGAGATGGAAGAGAGAGATCACAGTATTGAAACAATGCTATAAGTGAAACGGAGAACCAGAGTTTTAAAAATATCCCTATATCACAATTCTTGCAATATAAATACTTTTAAACCGAAAACTATGCAAAGACATGCATGTAATCTCCACATAGTAGTTACAAATAACGCATGCAGATAGGGAAGACAGAGATCACAGTAGTGAAACAATGCTGTAAGTAAAACGGAGAACCAGAGTTTTAAAAATATCCCTATATCACAATTCTTGCAATATAAATACTTTTAAACCGAAAACTATGGAAAGACATGCATGTAATATATTATTGCATTAGACATGGCTATTTCAAAATATAATTAAATAAAAACATCTAAGGAATCAAAGTTTCGTTGTGACGAAAGATTAAAACTAAGAAGGAATGTCCTCAATTAGCTATAAAAAAGAGACTAGTAACCATATATTGGGTTTAGGTTGGTCACATTGAGTAGAGTTCATTTCAAATATAACAAACATGTCAATGCCTCCCATTAATAGGGGCAATGGAAGCTTGGATAGGGGTCAAAAAGTTTTTCGAACAAATAATTGACCTGATATGCAGTGACCTCGTGCAACGGCCAAGCAACAAATACTCACTAGATTTCTAATACTTTTGACTTCCATTTCACTTTTCTACATTTGTGACACCTTGTCTGATTAAATATTCAATCCCATGTGTAGTACACTAAAGCAAATGAGAAGCAACAACTAATGACCAGATTTCCCAGCCCTTTGACATAAAATTGGCTTCTAAAGCTGATTTTCAACCAATTTGATTACTTAAAAATATCTAGTAAATGTATACCCACATAAGGCATAGTATCAACATAAGCACATGAGTAATTGTTTCTACTACCAACATAGTGCAATCTTGAAAGAAAACGTTAAACATGTGTGCATCTATTTAGACAAACATAGAAGGATATTAACAAACGATGCAAACCTCCTAGATACACAAAAATGCATATTAGTATACCATGCAACCCCCATAATCTAGAAGCATGGATGATGCATATTGAACATCGAGATACCTTCTGGAAATAGACAGTATCCCCAGCAAAAATTAGTGCTCAACTTGATTATTCATACGGCCTAAAGTCACATGATCTTTTCTTCCTAATCTCTATCACCACCAACTTGGCATGTGTATCAAAGCTCATTCTTACAGAGAAAAATTATAATTTCTTTGGCATTGCGATTTTGCCATTTTCATATTCACAAATTATTTGCTTCATTTTCAATGTAGCAACTCCTACGACACTATTTCATCTTACCAACTCATTCAACGTCATTCACCTTGATCACATGTATGACCCTCTTATTGATCACTAGTATTGCCATTTTCATATCAACCACTAGTAACGTTTTCTCATAACCATTTACAAAATTTTACAAATAGAGAAACAAAGTTGATGCTAGTTTATAACTTTCAATTCCAAGTTAGGCCCTGTTGACCACTACGTGTCAACTTCCCATAGCAGTACACTCCCTTTTTCGCAAAAGGGAGAGCGCTTGATTGACGTGTCTGTGCCATTCGATAGTCATCGTCGACTTGATCATATTATGTGGTAAACCCAGTCTGCATGTGTGAATTGTAAGTAATCTTAGCAGAGCTGATTCATGTATGTAAATTGCCTAGGTAGACCTAATTTTCTAGTGATAATCTACGTTCCAGAAGGTTTTTTGTCTCACCGATCCATGATCGGCAAAGTTTTCCTTCAGCCTAACCCCAAAGCCGGAATGAATTTTGTCATTAGAATCTTAGGGGAATCCTAGTGCATTGATCTGCTAGATTATATGTGTCGCAGAACTGGGTGGTTTATGAGGGTCTATGTCAAATGGGTTGTCCCCCTTGAGATGTAAAATTGTAAAGGTCATGATGTAAAGTGTCTTGAGGGTTAGAAAATGTTTTAATCCCCTCATAAGTCCCAAGTCCTAGGTCCTAGGTGATTTTTCCAAAGGATAAGTTCGAGGATCCATTTAAAAAAATAATAAAAATTAAAATTAAAAAATATAAAAAATTAAAAATTAAAAAATAAATAAAATAAATAATAAAATTTTAAAAATATAAAAAAATAAAAAACAAAATAAAAAATCTAAAAAATAATAAATAATAATAAGTCAAGTTTTTGAGTAAATAAATGCAGAACTTCAATTTTTTAATTTATTAAAATGATTTAAAAAAAATTCAACGAATGAGAATTAAAAGATATCTTGATCCTCATCGACGGTCGAGATCATTTTGACATGGATCACTCGAACTAGCCATTGGGAATTTTTCCTTTAAATAGGGTGCTAGGGGTCATTTGAGATCATTCGATTTGTGAGTCTTGTGCTGAAGAAAGCTCTCTTGTAACCTTTTTCCGGTGCAATAAAGAAAGACTTTGGGGTTGAAATCTTGCTAGTGTTACTCTGCTAAAGTGCTATAAGCTATTTTATTTTCTGCATAATTCAGTTTTCAGCCATTGGTAATAGCTTGATGTAGAGTAATGTTGAACACAAGTATCTTGTTCATTTACTAGGGTTTGAATGGTAATAGAATTTCTGAAGTAATGGCAGGTATCTCCATTGGATATGGAATTTAGTACTGTTTTTTCCCTCGTTATTGATGGTTTAAATGAGCTGTGCAAGAAATCTAGATTGAGAGGATCAGTGGGCGTTTGGGGAAGTTCTTGGCTGAACCAACCAACTCCCGCAAAGCATTTTCTTGAAGAGCCCAGCGAGTTTTAATTCTGGGTCTATCATTTTAATTTACCTTTTGAATGCATGAGAAGTTTTTTGAAGTGCCTCATAGTAAATCTAAAGTTCTGAAAATATTATTGTGGATTACTGACAAATCTGGCTGTTATAGAGTCATAAATCTGTAAATATTGTAGCTGGTTTGTAAGGTTTTAGTCTTAATCCTTGCATATATATATATTCTATGGGTGTTTGTTTTTCCATTAGAGGTTGCAGGTTTGAGAAGAAAATTTTGTGGGAAACCAGATCTAAGCCCTGTAGGGTAAGATCTGGCCCAAAAACTAGTTTTTTGCAGGGTCTCCGTTTTGCTGTTCGAGGGTTTCAAACCTCAGATCCAGAAATTTTTGTGGGAATTTTTTGAGTTCCTGGGTTTTCATTTCATTGGTTGGGAAGTTTTCAGATGTTCTAAGGCAAGCTATGTTTATTCACGCAGCTGCATATAATCTCAATTTTCTCACACAGTCACAACTCTCAACGCTGCCCATAGTGTTCAATTGCTCAATTGCACAAGCCATACCCTGCTCTGCGTGAATTCATTTTTATTCTATTACGCTGGCCATTCCAGCTTCCACGCATATCTCACGTTTTTTTTTTTTCACGTTGCACACATATCCCTCTACCGCAATGTCATCCTTTCTCTCTGCGTTCATTCCAAAACTCAGCCATATTGCACACTGCTTTTCCTTCCATGTGCTCACTGCCCATCTCTCCACGCAGATAATACTCAATCCCTCTCTGTGTATTCATTCCAGCTCTCAACGTGTCAATCCCTGCAAACATCCTCCACTCATTTTTCATCACCCTACGCTGCAGCCTTCTCCAGCTTAAATTTTCCTCATAACTCCCATGCTGTCTATTAGCGCCTCACTCCACGCAACCCCTTCTATTAGTGTGTTTTCCCCTCTTCATAAATCCCATCCCTTCAACCTGCACACGCAAGCATTTTCTATCTCCTTGACCTATAGGAGCAACCTCCGTACAACTTATCTCCTCCACGCGGAAACCTGCAAAAGAAACCCTCAACGTCGAATCCTTTACTCATCCACACAGCCATACGTACATCGTTGTCCCAGATCTGCAATCCGGATCCTTTACTCATCCACGCAACCATATGTACATCGTTGTGCCAGATGTGCAATCCGTCCTCCCTAACCTGCACACGCCCACACACAAATGCAAACAAAAAAAACACTAAAACATATATGGCGTGGGTAAGATTGGGGTTTTTCATATGCGTTGGTTAGATCGCTGTTTGATTTCGATCTAAATCATTTTGGTTTTTTTGGTTATATTTCGATTTCGTTGGTTTAGAGGTTAGATTTATTTTTTTTTAGATTTGAGTTTTAAGATAGGATTTAGTTTTAGTTTATTTCCTTTTTTTTAACTTAGTTTTAAATAATAATAAAAATTTGGTTTTATTTACTCTAATTTTTGCTCACTTCTATTTCAAAAATCATTAAAACCAAACAAAAATCATAAATGGCTTAAAAGGTAAAAAGGTTCCTTTGGGGATCTTAGTTTAGATTAAAGTTTAAGTTTCATTTTTGGGTTTAGCCGTTAGCCCATTCTAGTTTTAGATTTACCAAATTTTTGCTTTAGTTTAAATTTTTTTTTAATTAATTTTAGTTTAGGTATTTTAGATTTACCAAATTTTTGCTTTAGTTTAAAGTTTTTTTTAATTAATTTTAGTTTAGGTTTACTTATGTCATCAAATATAAAGATCATTAAAAAAAAAAAAAAAATTGAGCTTTCATTTTTTTTAGTTTAGTGGTTAGTTTTGTTTTACTTTATAAAAATAAAAAATAAAAAATTCCCAAAAAGCATAAAAAGTAATCTTTAGACTTTTTATTTTGTTCTATAGTTTGGATTTTTTTTTTAGATTTAAGTTTCATCTATTTAAGCTTTAGCTCTTGCTTAGCTCATTTTTGTTTTATTTGAAAGTATAAAAATATTTTGGAAATATTTTGCCAAATTCAGTCTTGGCTCAAGGCTTTGTCATGTTTGCGATTCTGCTGAGGCTAAAATTTTGATGTGGGATTAATATTTATCATTTTTATGTGGTTAATCATGCTTAAGTGTTCATTTGAAGATTAGCTATATGAATCTGATCTCTGGTTCGTATTTAAAATTGCGTGGTTATTTAAAACGTTTAATCTTTCGAATTTTAATTGTTGGAATATTGTTAAGCCATTGAGCATTTATCGGTTATCTCACATTTGGTAAAAATTAAACTTCATTTGAGTTTTTTGATGGTAAACGATTGTTAATGAGTTCATATTTCTGCAGCATTTGATAAATAATCGTTTAATCATTAGCTCCTTAAGGCACTGGTCTATTAAATTAATAAAATCAATTGAGTGCTTGTTTCCCCTAGTGTCTCCCAACCCAACTGGTCCACAGTTGGTCACCCATTGTCCCATAGGGTCTACCCCCCTTAGCCGGGAGACAAGCTTAAACGAAGAGATCGGGGATCAGGCTAACAGCCCCCAGTCTGAGCGTTGTCGTGACAATCTGTGCGACAACAGGCCCTAAAGATCATGATGATAGAGCCTCCATTTGCTTTATACTTGCTCTTAAAGACCCACTTGCAGCCTATCGATTTGGTTCCGAATGGAGGATTAACCAACTTCCAGGTGCCATTCTTTATCACAGCATCATATTCTTTCTGCTTTGCTTCTTTTCATTCATCATGAGAACCGACTTCTTTGAAAGAAGCTAGTTCGAAATCTTCAAACAAATTTAATTCACAATCATAAGAAACATCCATATCCACAGGTGAATCAGACTCATCTACATCCACCTCCATTCTGTCAAGAAGAGCTTCTTGTCCTTGTCCTTCCAACCTCATCAAGGAAAACACTTACAAGTGTCTTTGTGAGCTATTTTGAAGACCTTTCTGGTAGGGCCTAGGTTACTCAGTCGACTGATATGGAGTTGCGTCAAGATTTAGCCTCCCAATTCTCTCAATCACATCACTCAAAGTGTCCTTTTTATCAGTGGTTGGAGCTTCATGACAGGGAGAGACTACTTCAGAAGGAGATTCCACAAATTGATCCAGTATAAGGATCCCCCCTTCAAGATGTGGAATTTCATTATCAAACTCTTAAAAAGTTTTTGCATCCCTGAATCTGTCTAAGCAATCAACTTACCACTCAACAAAATCGTCAATAATGGAAGATTCAAGAAAGATCACATCTCTAGATATTATAAACTTCTTATTCACTTCATCATAGAGACAACCTGCTTTGGAGGTATTTGAGTACCTCAAGAAGAAACATTTCTAACTCCTTTCATCGAGGTTCTTTCTTTGTTCCTTAGGCATCAAAGCATGAAAGGTGGAACCAAAAACCAAGAGATGCCTCACCGAAGGAATGCAACCATACCACGTTTCATAAGGAGTCTTGTTTTTGAGAGCATGAGATGGATATCTACTCTTAATATTCACTACACATAGAACTACATCAACTTAACATTCTTGAAAAATATCATTTAACATACCATATTTAAGATTGTCCTATTCATTCTTTAAGCTATACTATTTTGTTGAGGATTACAAGGCACAGTTATTTGATGTTTGATCCCATGCTCGCGAAAATAGTTTTCAAATTCATTTGAAGTATATTCTTTTCCATTATCAATATGATTATAGCCAATATGAGATTATGTATCATTTTCGATCCATGCATGAAAGTTATTGAAAGTTTTAAAAGCTTCAGATTTGTTCTTCAATAGATATACCCAACACATTCTAGTGTAGTCATCAATAAATATCATCATATATTTATTACTATTTGCAGTAAGAACACGGACAAGGCCACACAAATCAGAATGAATGAATTCAAGCTTTCTATGTACTTTGGAATGAGAATCACAAGACATTGTTCTTTTGTTTTCCTAAGATACAATCATCACATTGCTTAAGTTTCCTAGGAATGGTTGTGTAACCCACCACCTATGGGTGATATCCATTGGAGGGGTGGGGGGGCGCTTTTTTCTCCTAGATGGGTGATATCCATAGGGGGGATTTTTTCTCCTAGATTGTCCTCAGTTGGTAGTGTTGAAATTTCTAAGTCTGACACGTTAGAAATCCCTACTGCATTATTTGGTTTAATTTCTCCTACTTGTTTATTCCATTGAGTTATTTATAAATATAAATATTGAAATAAATACAAATGCAACCTTAACTCATATACAGATCAGCAACTGAGATAACTGAGACAAACACACAAGGGACACCATTATTTTTGGATAATCGTCCCCAGAAAAACCCAATGCGGGAAAACCGATGTAGTAGTTCTGAGGGTTTTATTATTATGCAAATTCTTGAGTACAACTAGGGTGCCAAAATGGCTCACCCAACAAAGATTGTTACACGGCAGATATACCTCTTCTCAGAGACAGATATTCAACCTCTCAGCTCTCGTCTGCCCCACGAAAATCCTTTTGGCGCTTCCTCTCGGCCCTATGTCAACCCTGCTAGCATCAGCGTAGCTCCTAAAGCCTCTGCGTCAGCCTCCTGGCTCTCTATGTCAACTCTCCGGCCTTCTGCGCCACCCATGCAAGCTTCTCAATGTTTGTGTAGTCCTCCGCTGCCTCTGCGCAGTTGTAGCTGCCTCTGCGTCAACCTCTTCGGTCTCTGCGCTGCCCTCTCGCACTATCCCTGCCTCTCTACTATGTACTCACTGCCCCTCACTGCAACAGATCACTGGTTCGATTCTCTCACCAAGCCCCGCTCCAGCAAATCGAAGTGACTGGTCAATCTTGGTGTATGTCAGTCAATCCTGGTGTATCTCCAACTGACCCTCAAGCCTCCTCTTATACTTTTCCTATTGAGTCTCCAATGGCCGAGATTAAGTCCCTAATCAACGGCTAAGATTAGATTTGGCTTGATCCATGTCATTTAGAACATTCTCACCCAGTTATATACTAATACTCATTAATATTTTAATTTTCCTAAGTTTAGACTTGAGAACTCCATTAAAAGTATTAATTATTTTAATCTCTCCAATCGAGTGAAATTCCCCCAAACCATTTCTCGGTCTTGGAGATCTTATGTGCCTTAGCCTCTCCACCAATTTTCATGGCTAGAGCACATCTGATGCTACCACAAATAAACACTCCCTCTTAGCGAGGAATGTGCTCTAGTAATGTTTCACCATGGAAACATCACACTGATCTTCCACACCAGTACCTGTACTATTGCTTGGCCTATTGCTTGGCCTATTGCCTCACATCATCTGCACTGCTGCTTCTTGTATTGTTTCCCATGACACTGCCACTACCACCGCTACATTTGTATTACAACTCCCTCTCAATACGCTGCCCATGTTGCCCCTAGCACGACCACTGCTAACTGCAACTCAGTTACCAAGAAGTAGGTAACTGACTTCTCCCAAATACTAACATCCCAGTCAGTCTGGAAGCCACATGAAATTGAAGCTGCCTCTAATTCTATATTGTTCTCCCTCTACTACCACTGCGCCGCGGCATACAGCTTTGTGTCTCTCGCACTGTCGTACCCTCCACTATGCTGCCTCAGATTTCTGCAACCAAGCACTGCCTTCCTGCTCTGCTACACTTTGCTCCCGTAGCCGGATATGATCCGAGAGTTTGGGTACCTCAACGATCATGCCCTTACTTTGTGGTCCTCCTTAATACAACTCGATATCTCCCCACCTCTTCCCTAGAGGTGCATGAGCACTCATGGCACAGTCGTCATCAGTCTCGACTTCTTTCTCCGCCTTAGTTGGAGCTGCCTTAGAATCAGAAGCTTCTCCCTTGGTTTTCTTCCTAGGACACTAGGATGCATAATGTCCCAGCTCCCCACAATGGAAGCACTTCACCTTGGAGATATCCTTCTTCTTCTTCTTCTTCCCTTCCTGTCCCACAGATGCTAGAGCCACATCCTCCTCCTCTTTCTTGATTCGAATTCCCTTGCCACTACTCCCCGCCTTGGTCAACTGTCTGATCTCTTCATGGCGAAGAGTTGCCCACATCTCCTCCCATCCTGGAAGAGTGGCCCTACCCAAAATACTTTGGACAAATGTCTCCCACTCCTCAAAGACTGCATTTAGGGCAGTCCTCACCATGAACTCTAGATCTGATGTAGACCCCACGAAAGTAAGTTAGTCACGAATCTCCTGCAATCTGAGAAAGAATGGATCTATATGCTCTCCCTTTTGCATCTGATACGACTGCAACTGATTCTCTAATAGCATCTTTCGTTGCACGAAAGTGCCCTGATACAAGGATGTCAAAGTATCCCACATCTCCTTTGTTGTGTTCTTTTCAACAATATGTGGTACAACGTGATCTTTGACCCCGTCGAGGATCATGCACTACGCCCTCGCCATTACATCCTCATACTTCTCATTCTCAGCTACGTCCACTGGGATAGCCACGGCTCTCTAGGCAAATTCCTTGATGCGATGTCGATCCATCACCGTCGAGATCCTGGCCTTCTAGATGACAAAGTTGGAAGGCCCGACTTCCCTCCTAGAAATCTCCCTCTAAGTCCTGATTTCCCTCCTGGAAATCCTTTGGCCAGTTGTCGAACCACTCCTCTCCAATCCTCCTTGCAACTACAACTTGGATCTGGATTTCTTAGCTAGAAATCCATCATGGTAGCGACTCCCTCTACCTTGGTTTCGTCTCCTTAGGTACTGTTTTGTTCTGACTGAACCAGTACCCCACCAGCGTCTCAATCACAATCTGCCCACAGATCCCTAAGTCCCGACAACTAAAGAAACTGAGCCTTTCAAGCTCTGCACAATCTCGGCAACAAGAGAATTAATTCACTCAACACACATTTCATTCTCACAACACTTTCAATTCTGTTGCTATTATTACACTCAGAAATCTAATTTCAACCATTATAATTTTCATTCTGAAAAACTACTTCACTTTTGGTTGCTTATTGACAAGTCAAATGTGAAGCTTTGATGTATGCTAGTCAAATTGAAATTTTACACAGGAATATTAAGTGGATAATAGAATACATCATCTAAGGACATCCCTCAAAGACTTGAAAACATTGATCGAAATAGAGAGACTTTCAACTGTGAAAAGGTCGATTCTAAAAGTTTCATGCAGGTTTGTCAATACATATTACACTCAGAAATCTAATTTCAACCATTATAATTTTCATTCTGAAAAACTACTTCAATTTTGGTTGCTTACTTTTGGTTGCTTATTGACAAGTCAAATGTGAAGCTTTGATGTATGCTAGTCAAATTGAAATTTTACACAGGAATATTAAGTGGATAATAGCATACATCATCTACGGACATCCCTCAAAGACTTGAAAACACTGATCGAAATAGAGAGACTTTCAACTGTGAAAAGGTCGATTCTAAAAGTTTCATGCAGGTTTGTCAATACATATTTACGTGATAACAAGTCAATGTCGTTGTCATGGATTGTCGCCTATCCTAGAAAAATCTACGACATTTGTCGAGTGTATTTCATTTTGTTTATTTTAACTCACTTGGTGAATCCATTTTGTAAGATCAAAAGCATCTTGGAAAAGCCATGAGGATCCTTAGCGTCCTTCTTCAGAATTATTTCAAGTCCTAATGAACTAGAACACTTATTTTGGAATAAGCCAAAGACTTTACCTAGGTTTCATCAATTTTGGTAATTGGATCATCCATTGGTGCAACCACTTCCCCGAGTAGTTATAACTAGTACTGCAATAAGTTCATGCTCACTTGGTTCTTTAGTTCTAGTAAGTTTTATCTCTAAATCTTCCTTCTAAATCTTCATCTGTTATTTCTTCAATTGTGATATGTGCTCATACTAACACAATGACCATTATTGTAGTTAGATTTGACTATATTCTCCTTTAAGTCTAAATCAGATTCCTAATCCACCTCATGATATGTAGGGTGAATATCTCAAACTCCTTCCAAATTTAGAAGGTACAAGGTCATTACAGTTGAGGATTATCTCAACGGTTTCTTGAACTTTGTTGACGAATTTGAGGTCAAATACAAAGATGTTGTCATGAAGATGTATGCGCAAACCGTTGAAAAATATGCACGATTATTATACAAGTCAAACTCTATTCAAACTCTATTGCTTCCATTCATAAATGGGAATCCTTCAAAAGCAAGTTTACAAAGAAGTGGGGTTATAAGCAAGATAGCTCTTTCTTGCTAGTGAATTTATTTCTATTAGCAAGAAAGAGAATGAAATTGTATCTAAGTTTAATACTCGCTTCTACAAACTTTATTTTAAAACCCATCCAAATATTCATTTAAATGTTCAAATTGCCTTAGTAATATTGCTTTCAAACATTTGATGAATCTTTTGGTTTCTTACGGGAAAAAGAATATAAAAAATATGGAGTATGCTTTAGATGTTTGCTCTTAAGCTCGAGAAAAGCCTTTTGGTAGCTAAGAAAGTCGCTTATTCCTCTTGTTTATTTAATCGAAAGGAAGGATGTTCAAAAACCCAAAACGGATATGGGGAAATAATGAAGTACCTACAAGATTTGTCGATTTGTTGCAAGATCAAAGTAATAAAATGGTCAAATTAGAGAAAAATTTAGAAAATCAACATGTTTTTCTTGCAAATCAGTGACCATTTCAGCCTAGACAACCCCCTCCAAGAAGGTCTTTTCAACTTGAAAAGAAGCTTGAGGCACCTAGTGTTCATGTGCCCATGTCTGGGAACAAGTTCATCGATTACTCTTCTTCTAGAAATTGTTGCATGACATTAAATGTTTTAGGTGTCTAAATAAGGATTGTTTCCCACCAAAATGGGTAACCCCATAGGAAAAAACTTTCTCCACATTTGAGGAACAATCAAGCAGCCAGTGAACCAACAACCAACAACCATTGATAGCCACTACTTGACGATGATATGCCATGTGCCTTTGCCATTTGCATCAATGATGTGCCTCTCACCATCCAACATTTACACTTGCATGAAGGTGGGTTGCTATTCAAAATGTACTTTTGATCATTTTGCAATCGAGTGCCTATGCTTGTTTGTTTTGGGCATTTAGTATGGATATAGAGGTGAACTAAAAGATTATGGATATAGAGGTGATCTAAAAGATTGACCGATCTTGATTGTAAATTTGTTCTCTCACCTTACCAAATGGGTTAATCCTTAAGCCCTAATAGTGGGACATCCCTTAAGGCTAATATTAGGACCTCTTGTGAGGCCTTAGGGTCATAGTTGTAAATTTGTTCTCTCACCTTACCAAATGGGTTAATCCTTAAGCCCTAATAGTGAGACATCCCTTAAGGCTAATATTAGGACCTCCCGTGAGGCCTTAGGGTCATAGGAGGGCACGACTTGGAAAACACAAATTGAGATAGTGTGTCCATTATCCCCTATACCATACTTTTCCATCACACATTACAAGCCCCATATACCATATTCATTTTTTGGGTCAAATGTTTGATTGGTTCTTTTGGTCCTTTGGGACTTGCCGCTCACATGTTGACACTCTTGATTTTACTAGTGTAATCAAGACTAGTATGGTTTTTCACAATTGATAACTACTTTTTTTAATGATATAACAAGTCTTTTTTACATTCCAATCATTAAGTAGCAATACATGAAAAACTTCAACCATTCATTTCATCAATAAAGCAATATAGAGATCACAGTAAACAGTGAGCAAGAGACGAGAGACACCAAAAAGTAGGTTCACAACCAGGGTGAAACCCGCAAGGGGAAAGCCCAACCAATCTTTCCTTATGAGAGGGAGAGAATTATGTTCATCAATAGTATAGCAAAATATTCCAACGAGATTCCAAATCTCACCTCAAAATATTCAAGTCAAAACCAACGAACAAAGAGAGAGAAAGTAAACTTTTGATCAAAGTCAAGTCTGCAACAATCGGGCCGAATTTCGACCTATGGAATCTTTGAAATCAAAGGGCCGAACTTCGGTCAACCTTAGTCAAAACAATGCCTACAATTCTCAATCAAATACCTCATTCAAACCTGGGATCAACCAAAGTCAACCAGCCAAAAGAAGATATGAATATTTGGTCAAATAGAGTCAAAGCAAAAGAAGTCCTGATGATGAGTCTTGGTATAGGCTCGAAACGTCGACAAAAGAATGAAGAACACTGTGGATCATCCAAATTCAGCTTCTCAAAAACCACTCCACAGAAACCTACAAACTAGAAAAAGAAAACCTATCAGAAAAGGTTGGTCAAAAAAGTCTCATTGTCTTCTTCACATGTGTGGATGAACCTCTGCGATTTCAAATCGAATTTCTATGTGACAATAATTATGTGATCAGTTGCTCCAAATGGAATCCAACAATGACTTATTTATGTGTGTCATGAGAGGAGTCTTTTCACACACGTGGGGTTGATTTGCTCCAAATGGAGTCCAACAATGACTTATTTATGTAAGTCACGAGAGGAGTCTTTTCACACATGTGAGGTTGACTTGTCCTTCTTGAAGCCAACTTGGTCAAACATGAAGATTTAATTCTCTCCATTAATTTCCAATGGAAATACCAACCATAGCGACTCATTTTTCAACACTCCCTTGGCTAGGGAGGTACTTTTCATTCCCCCTCAAGATAAATCTTCGCAAGTAATCCATAGGTCTTACAACACACAACCCAAGGAAGAGATCTCTCTCTGTCAAGATCAATCTCCCCGACCAATTCTTAGGTATCATAGCACACAACCTAAGGGAGAGATTATCAGTCTCATCATAAGGAAAGATACATAGCATCCAACTCATCTGAATGCATCTCTCTGACCACAAGGCCTCACAACACACAGCTTGAGGGAGGAATCTACAAAATCAATGTCCCCGACCACACTTGTCTCGCGCTCATCATGATCTAAGGGAGTCTCAATCTTCCTAACCAATCCATAAGTTTCACAGCCTTAGGCTATGGAAGATAATACATCATATGATGCTATGCAATCAATGCCCCATCTGTCTCCAAGAGCGATTCTCAACAACTCCAAGTTGTTCTTTGAAATAAGCAAACTTCATTCAAGACGAAGACTTTGTCAACACATTAGCAACTCACTCATTAGTAAGGGCATATTCAAGCCTCACAACGCCCCTCTAGACAATATTCTGGAAGTAATGATACTTGATCTCAATGTGCTTCGACCTATCATGGAACACCAAGTTCTCAGGGAGCTTCACACAGTGGTGATTATTACAATATATAATGGTCAATTCCAGCACTTACCAAGCAAACCAACAAACAATTTTTGAAGCCCCAGAACTTCACAACAACACACAAAACATGCAATTATGTACTCAGCGTCTGCTATACTCAGAGCAACAAAAGTTTGATTTCTAGTAGACCATGAAATCATAGCAGAGCCCAAGCCAAAACAAAAACCAGAGGTGTTATTTCTATCATCAGAGCTTCCAACCCAATCAGCACCAGTATGCCATTCTCCATTAGAAGCATATCTCAGACCCTATTCAATGGTACCACGCAAATATCTCAATATATGTTTTTCCTACAACCCAATGCACATGTTGAGGCTAAACGAAGAATAGGCTCAACCAGTGTTACAAGAACTGTCCCCCCCAACCAAGATTTGGAGTCAGAACCGCGTCCCGTATGGATCCGCCACCAATCCTTCGGCGGAACCGTGGATCTGATTTTCTGCCTTTTTTTGGCGATTCCTGGAAAATTAGATCCGTGTGGCCCAATCCGCGGTCCCTGCTGCCCGATCCACGGTTCTGGTTGTCCGATCCGCAGATCGGAAAGGATCAAGTGTGGATCTATGGATGTTCAGTTGTGTATCCACCGCGGATCAAGAGCAGATCCGAGAGAAGGTGGACGACTCACACAGTTTCGTGGGGATTTTTTTGTTTTTCTTTTGGAAATTTTGAATACTCCGAAGGTGCCCCTTGATGCTCCCTAGATGCTTCCTAGATGCTCCCTAATGATAAAGTTAAATTTAAAGTAAAAGTGATATTCTGCTTTATCTTTCATTCCCATTCTTTTACTTAAATTTTTAACATTACCATGAAATGACTAAGGATGTTTGAGAGTGGTTCCAACCTCATCAGACTTCATATGGAGAAAATAGAATTTCATATCCAGTTCAAAATTCAGCAGACTTAACAATTTTCAGGATCAATGGGATTGAGGCGTTTCATTGGATTATATCATGTATGAAGGCATGTGATTGGAATTTAATCAAGAGCACCAAGCCCTATATGTACCCCAGTGTTGGTGTTGTTGATTGTTGAACTCCTTTGTCATGGCCTCAGCAATTATGTACCCTTCACTCAAGTCAAAATCACTGATCAGGCATGTTAAGCTTTCTCTACCATATTATAAGGCTTGGATTAAGCTGTTTGATTAAAAATAGGCAATGTTGACAAATATCCCTATAGAATTGTAGAGGCAAAAGTTAGAAAAGGAATCTAGATTCTAGATAGTTGATGTTGGAATAATTAATCATTGATGTACAATGGATGTCATATCTATCTTGATTTATGTAAAAATATGCATGTTTTCATGTCTTCTACAACTAATTTGGTATTTTGTGTGTTTTTTAATATAGATGCAAAAAAATATAATATAAATATATATATATATATATATAGTAGACACTTCCGAAACGCTTCGCTTCCTAGACTTTTGGGAAATGAAGCTTTTGCATCCCCACTTCCAAAAAACATTCCCGCTTCGTGGAACGTTGGGCTCGATGTGTTCACAACATAACAAATATCAGGCCTAGGGTTCACAAGATATTTTAACGAGCCAATCAATTTTCGATACATAGAGCAATCAATCAAATCAAAGTCATAGTAACAAATTTTCAAATTCGTCACTATCCATGGACTTGTAGTCCATCATGCCAAATCTCAAGGATCGAAGTAGTGTATTTCCCTTGGTCAACAGAGATTCCATCAAGCTTTTGCCAAATTTCCAAAGCAAACCAAGATCCTTCATTTCAAATTCAGAAACCAACTCCCTCTCACACTAGAGAATCAAATCTTCAACCCCTATCAGAAACAAATGATTTGCATATAACAGTAACATCATGGGATCGTCTTCGACAACTTTTGAGGTACAAATTCGAATCAACATCGTGTTGATTTATGGTAGCCATTGATTAGAAATTAATCTAGATTGTTGATTATTCAACAAGAAGATTATAAGGGGCTTCGATGGGCATTTGGAAAATACACCATGCAAATAGTCAGTTGCCCAAGTAGATCGATTTTCTCACTTGCTGAAGTTCGGCAAGAGGAAATCGAATCAAAGGGTGAATTGCAGGTGAGAGAGAGAGAGGGTATTAGCAATAGTCGAGAGTGCAAGAAACGGCAAGAAGAGGTGGCGCAATGACGCGCAGGTACAACGCAGTCATTGCGCAAAGGGTGACGCGGTATGGCTAGCAATCGAAGAAACAATATTTGTTTACACTATTTGTATCGTGTAATGTATCGTGCAAGCACAAGTTGCACAATGTGCACACCTTGGCCCATCGTCATCTTCAGAGTTGAGAGAGTGTTGTTGACCCAGATTCTTCTACTAGAGAATTTATGGTTTGTACATTTATATAAGTCGCCTTGCGAATGCATATATTTGTGGTGAGAGTTAGTTATTAAAAAAATTGCCAGAGCCATAAGATGTGGGATATTGTTAGGTGACCCTAAGCATTGTCAATGTGACACAATCAAGATTATTGTTCAAGAGAGAAAACTTTTATCTATTGCAACTCTACTGTACATGTTACATGTTGCAGTTTTTAGTTAAAAATAGTTGGGTTTTCTGCACATTTCTTGTGAGTTACTTTTGTGATTAAATATTACTTTGATACACATCCTTTCAAGCTCTTTTGAAATTGTGTGTTATAAGTAATCTTGTTAGTTTTTCTTGGGGGGTTATTCATGTTGAGGAGCTATAGGATGTAGGATATTGTTAGGTGATGCTGAGCATTGTTAATCTGGTGCAATCAAGATTATTTTAAGAGAGAGAGAGATTTTAGCTATTGCAACTCTACTATACATGTTACATGTCACAGTTATTTTGATTAAAAAGAGTTGGACTTTCTGCACGTTTCTTGTGAGTTATTTCTGTAATTGATTAACACTTTGCTAGACATCTTTTAAATTTCCTTTCAAAACATGTGTGTTATCATAAGAAAAATATTCAAATACGTTAACGAAGTTGTAGTGATCTTGTTAGCATTTCTTGGGTTGTTATTCATGAATCATGTTGGGCTAGTGCATTGATCCAATCTGTATCCCCTGCAAGAGGAAGATCGAACTGTTATAATTAGCAGAATTATAGGTACATCCATACCCTATTGAAGAGATTGTGTATCTTGCAACATACAAGGGTAATAAAGTGAACAGTTGCATGTTTTTATGACAAACGTGCAATATGTGATAAGCCTCAGCCCAGAAGGTGTGAAGTTATGTAAAAATAAACTAATCTGCACAAATTAAACTTTCCTCCCTTTTCCACCATTCTATCCTAACACTTTTTTTTTATCCTAGAGATACTCTGATTAGAGCCATGTTAGTTCTGACTGTACAGTACTAAATTATCAGAACCATGATCGATTCATGAAAATTATCACCGATATTCAATGTCAGAGTAGCAGTGGTTCTAACTCTGTAATGTTGTGTAGGTTCTGTGTGAATTTCAGGTTGTGTAGATATTCTTCAACGAGGTCAAGCACTCCCTTACCCAGCATGACTTTGTATGTTGGAAACTATTCCATTTGAAAATTTTGTATCAAGAATGCTTTAGTGAAGCAAGGGTTGTTGAAGATCATAAAGGGCAAGGAGGTTTGCTCCTAATATTGCTGATTTGGTGATCTTTGAGGCATGTGATGACGATGCATGCTAGAACTTCAACTTTATTGTGATTCATCATATCATTCCTCATTCAAGAACTGGAAAAGCTAACATGCTATATGAATTACAATGTAGTATCTATATAAGATTTCAAATAAATCCATATATCCTCTACCTGAATAGTGTTAGGACATGTTTTCGCATTCCCACTGTATATTACATTAGTTATAAATTTTGAATCCTGTTGACCAACATTGTGGTCATTTATTGCACGTTTGCACATTAACAAAATTATCTTATTTTATCTACTTCTGCAAACAATTGTAGGCTTTGAAACCTAGTGGTAATGACCGACATAAAAGACTTTGTAACTTTTTGTTGTTGTTGATACCGTGGACCCGAAGAGATTGGGTGCTTTGACAGTAAATTGAGATAAAGATCCAAAGGATTTGGTTCTATCGACATAAAAGACTTCGTAACTTTTTGTTGTTGTTGATACCGTGGACCCAAATAGATTGGGTGCTTTGACAGTAAACTGAGATAAAGATCCAAAGGATTTGGTTCTATTGACGAGCGATTGGTTGATTGAGGTGCTTCAACCATCAAGATAGATTTGCACAGTTTCACTTGAAAAGCTTGGTGATATGCTCCTTCAAAAAGAGCACCGCCTTGATAAATTCAAAACAAATGTTCTGATCAGGTGCTTACTGTGAAGATAAGCAAGAAGAACGGTCAAGGAACAAAATTTGAAAAATGGAATTCAAAAGTAAGAAATTCACAGAGTCCAGAAAACTATTGAAGGAAGAAACTCCTTTGTTACTACAATAACATGGAGGGACATTATGCACAAACCAGCTACGAACACAAGTGCAAACAAAATAGGAAGAAGTAGAACCTCTCCAATGTGATTGAGAAGTAAAATGAGCACACTCAGAAAGGTGCATTGATAACTTCACTCGGTGTGACAGAAACAGTGAAGGATGCTCTGTACAATGACTTCAACACAACCTGACACATGACTAGGAGATGAGATTGGTTTGACAGTTTGCCCCATCTAATAAAGGAGATATCATGTTTGGAGATGACAAGACTGTAGTTTATTAGTAAAGGTGATGCATACATGTTATACATATCTGGGTTAAAGAAGAACCTCCTGTCAGTGAATCAGTTGAACAAGTTAAATCTCAACAATAAGATTGGACGTACTATATGTCTCATAAAAGACATTGTGAATGATTATGCACCCATAGTGCAAGCTTATGGGTAGGATGGTATGTCTCTCACTGCCAAGATTGATACTGAGATGTTGATGGATTGCTTTTCAGGTTCTGATACTAAAATTTTTCTAGCATTTCTTTCCCACATAAGTTGAATATGGAGTGTGGATTACCACAAGCATACAAGCATGCTAAGCTCTCTGAAACTTAAATTTCTCCAGTTTGTCATGTGTGTAGGTTGAAGATGTTGCATGAGTTACCACAAATACATGCTAAGCTCTGTGGTGCATGTGATTGTGGCAAGCAAATATGCAATAGCTTTCCCATTGGGAAGGCATGGCACACAACATCAGTAATGGAACTTGTCCATACTAACCTGTGCAGACCCATGAATGGATCCGCGAATAGACCATCCGTAGGAGACCAATCATACTTGATGACCTTCATAAATGATTAAGTTATAATGCACGGATTTACTTCCCTGAGAAGAAATAGAGTGTATTTGAATATCTAAAGAGTAAAAGGCTTCTGTTTAAAGCAAAGTGCTAAATATCTCGAGGCATTGAAATCTAATATTGGTGGAGAGTACAGCACTAATGAGATTGACCCATTTTGCAGAGAGCATGGTATCAAGTGGAAATTCACAATCTATGCCGGAGCACAATGTGATTGTGGAGGCATTAGGTCGATTTTGTTTATGTTCTAATCAATGACCTGGGATAAAAGGATTTAAATTACCCCAGATTTTGCAATGTGGGGCAAGCCTCAATAGCATGTTATTTCACATAAAAGTTGTAAACCATACACACGCTGCAACTTTGTGCATAATGGCGCCCAGAAAAGATATGGAAACAAGAAAACCAAGTCCAATCAAAGAGAATGTGAAACATTCTATTGAAAATCTGGATGATACATGTAGAAAAGGAAAAATAGAAACCACCATTAATGACTTACAAATAAAACGGCTATCTTGTGATCCTACAGTTGAAAGATTCCTCAATCAAAACTTCTCGTTCAAATAACTTACTTGATTGACATCATCATGAACAAAACCTTAATAAGTACATCCTGAATATTTACTCAAATCCGACTTCCACTATACATTTAGGATTTCCAGTATACATCTGTGTTACACTATATCTTGCTAGAAATAAAGGGAATGCAACCAGCAAATATCTTCTAATGATATAAGGGATAAAAAAGGGAGAAATCACAACAAAACCATTTGTATGTAATTAGCATAAAAAAAATATAATTTTCCAAGACTGTCATTAAGTTTGTTTCAATTTGCAAAAGCCATGGACATTGGGTCTACCAGACATGCAACATAAGCTTTTCCCGCAATTCCTTTAGTGGATGTGCATCCTTGATTATATGTGCATTCAAGTTACGATGCAATGTGCGCAATAACAGCTTTTCTGCCCGCAATAATCTCTGCAACACAAAAATCAATTACAATTTCACGAAAACATAGAAACAAATTTTCTTCCTCTTATAACATTTATAATACAAATATCAAATACACTCAATTTCATAAAGAACCAATATTTAGAATTGAATCAATACACATAATTAAAACAATAACATTTAACTTAAAACTCAAGCATGCATGGAACCCAAGTATTATCACCTTATCAAGTTGTATATGTCCTATTAGCGGAGCCCTGACTAAAGATTCCTGCCATCTGCTTTGGTATCTACAACATTAATTATAATTAGAAAAGTTTGAAGAGGGTTCGAGCGAGAATAAGAACTTCTATAAGTTGAAAACGACTAACAGGGCAACACATTGAGAATGATAACTAAAATATTTTCAGCAATACATATGTTAACTTTTTCTGCACATTTTCAGTAATATGTTAACTTTTCAATATAAGTATTGTTACAAATGTAATTTGACAATATAATCATACTCCCTCATCCTGGATTAGGGATATTACTTCCAAAATGTAAGATTGCTATTGCTAGATAATTGAGACCTTTGGACCTACGTAGGTCAAGTTCGTGTTCAAGATCAATGACCATGACGTTTGACAATATAATCATATTCCCTGATTCCGAACTAGCTATAGTACTTGATCCCAAAATTCCCTGATCCCGAATTATCTATAGTACTTGATCCCAAAATGTAAGATTGCTATTGCTAGTTCATTATGACCTTTGGCACCTACTGCAAGTTCATGTGCAAGCTCGGTAACCATAAGGTTTGACAATGCAAAACCATGTGATAGAATTGGCATTAAGTTAAAGAAACAATATAGTACAAAATTTTCATATATATGTATAATTTCATGCCTTAATTAAAAACATATGATGAAAATGAAAATTGCATGCTAAAATGGAACATATATTTCGAAAAGCCCATATATTTTTAAAACTTTAGGGGCATAGATTAGGTTTTATAAATTAGGGTTTTATTCTCTATATATAATCAAGCGTTTTATTCGGTAAAACAAGGTTTGACAATGCAAAACTATTTGATAGAATTTGCATTAAGTTAAAGAAACAATATAGTACAAAATTTCATATATATCTATAATTTCATGCCTTGATTAAAAACATATGATAAAAATGAAAATTGCATGCTAAAATGGAACATATATTTCTAAAAGCCCATATATTTTTAAGACTTTAGGGGTATAGATTAGGTTTTATAAATTAGTGTTTTATTCTCTATATATAATTAAGCATTTTATTCGGTAAAACAAGGTTTGACAATGCAAAACTATTTGATAGAATTGGCATTAAGTTAAAGAAACAATACAGTACAAAATTTTCATATAT
>APFE031268338.1:107839-119728 GCA_000404065.3 Pinus taeda
TAATTAAAAACATATGATGAAAATGAACATTGCATGCTAAAATGGAACATATATTTCGAAAAGCCCATATATTTTTAAAACTTTAGGGGCATAGATTAGGTTTTATAAATTAGGGTTTTATTCTCTATATATAATTTGATGCCTTAATTAAAAACATATAATAAAAATGAGAATTCAAGGCCAACATTGACCATATATTTCTATATTTCTTTTTTTAGGCTAGGCAAGTGGGACCACCCACAAGGAGTGCCTTAACAATACACCCATTCACCATCAAGCCAAAGCCCGATAGACACATTGAACATATATTTCAAAAAGTCCATATCTTTTAAATTAGGCAACATTGACCATATATTTCTATATTTCTTTTTTAAGGCTAGGCAAGTGGGACCACCCATATCTTTTAAATTAGGCCAACATTGACCATATATTTCTATATTTCTTTTTTTAGGCTAGGCAAGTGGGACCACCCACAGGGGATTTGAACCGGTGACCTATCACAAGGAGTGTCTTAACAATACACCCATTCACCATCAAGCCAAAAACACGTAGGCACATTGAACATATATTTCAAAAAGTCCATATCTTTTTAAATTAGGCCGACATTGACCATATATTTTTATATTTCTTTTTTTAGGCTAGGCAAGTGGGACCACACATAGGGGATTTGAACCAGTGACCTATCACAAGGAGTGTCTTAACAATACACCCATTCACCATCAAGCCAAAGCCCTATAGGCACACTGAACATATATTTCAAAAAGTCCATATCTTTTTGAATTAGGCCAACATTGACCATATATTTCTATATTTCTTTTTTTAGGCTAGGTAAGTGGGGATTTGAACCGGTGACCTATCACAAGGAGTGTCTTAACAATACACCCATTCACCATCAAGCCAAAAACATGTAGGCACATTGAACATATATTTCAAAAAGTCCATCTTTCTAAATTAGGTTTAGGTTAGGTTTTATAAAGTAGATTTTTTTCTTTTTTCCTTTTAAGATTTGCATTCGAATAAATTCAAATTGAAATTTCCTTTGAAGGTTGATTTCTGCATCAAGTTCAAGTTAAAAACAGCTTCAAGTTCAACTCTAAATTCAACTTAAAATTCAAGTTGAAGTTCAAGTTGAAGTTAAAAACAGCGTCAAGTTCAACTCTACATTCAAGTTGAAGTTCAGCAAATTTCGAATTTCAAGCTTGAAATTCATTGAACATTGTGACTAAAACTGAGAACATGACTAAAACTATGAACAACAAACCACATTGAAATACTTACGTTATTTGGGTAAAAGTAACTATCGTATTTGTAATAAAAGAAATGAATATGCCTTAAATATAGACCCTTTAATAACTACTATAATACAACAACAAAGCTATAAATGCCTTCTTTTTTAATTCAAGGAAAATATGCACAACACCTAAAAATAATTAGGTTACTCCGTAGCCAACAAAAAATTGCACTTTCAAATCATCATTTCAAAATGTCAAATGTGCAAATTTCAAACAAGTTAACAACCCTTATTTCTACACCCATTACACATGAGAAAGAGAGATGCATTTATATGGTTAACAACCAATCTAACTCATCACTTCAATCTAACTCAACGCCATGAAACTCTAACCACAAGATTAAAGGAACTACGGAGAACTTGAAACCCCAATAACAAACCCACCCCCACCCATATGGTTTATCCCACTTATGATCTTTCCTACCTCGCAAACAAAAATTCTCATTCTAATCCATCCAAAAACTTTCAAAATTCCTAGTGAATGATGATTAACTTTATTAATTATCCTGTGTCCTAGGGGGCAACTCAATTGGTCACTGAAGTGTTGTGAGGTCATGCAAACTAAGAGATCCAAGGTTCAATCCCTTGGTCGTGTCCTGGTCTACGGAGAGGACAAGTGCAAACAAGTGCAAACTAAGAGATCCAAGTTTCAATCCCTTGGTCGTGTCCTAGTCTACGGAGAGGAGAAGTCATAGGCCCCCAAAGGCATAGTGGTAGCGGCCAAAATAGACCCCATGTCACGCAAGTATGAGACTGACCCAGTTGCAGAGGAATTTGGGCTACACAAACAAAAATAAAAAATAAACAAAATTAAAAAACTATGTTATCCTCTAGTGAAGTCTCACTAGCATGATTGCTTACAAAAAGCCTTAATGGAAAATTTTAGGGGCTAATATTCACAGGTGGGCTAATTTTCCATGATTTTTCCAAAAAAGGATTCGCCAATTTCCATTTTTTTATAAAAATGATTCGCCCAAATTTTACAATATAAAATTATTTTACCTTAAAAATCGCCAGATTATACAGAGTATATAAAATCATTATAAATTTGAATAATTTTACAAATACATCAATAAACATTTTATAGTTTATATAAAATCATTATAAATTTGAATAATTTTACAAATACATCAATAAACATTTTATAGTTTTCATATTAGGGATTAGTGAGATTCGTTAATGTTTTTGAACTTCAAGATAATTTTCCATCCTTAAAATTTTCCCTAAGCCTCATTCTATAAGATGACCCACGTTCGATAGTCGAGAGGAGACATCTAAAATCCGACCATGTTAAGGGTCGATGTGGCCAAGGCCAAGTGTCCTCCACATGTGATTTTGATTACTTAGATGAGGAGACATCTAAAATCCGACCATGTTAAGGGTCGATGTGGCCAAGGCCAAGTGTCCTCCACATGTAATTTTGATTACTTAGATGTCCCTGGGTCATAGTTTCATAACACAAACTAGGCCCACAAGTCACAAACAACTATCAAAGAACAAAAAAATTAAATCACCCTAACCAATATCGCAAAGCAAGCATAACAACAATGAAACATCAATAATGCAATAACAATGCACATTGTATTATCCACCCTGTTCAGGAGTGGTGAAAACTCTTTAGACAACTTGAGGGAAAAGCCTCCTAATACAATTGGAAGAAAATATAGAAGATAATTGGTATTCCATTGTCACACATCGAACATCACACAATAAATTATAGCTTCATAATCCTAAAACCAATTTAGCTTCGTAATCCTAAAACTTATTACCAAAACCATTGGAATAAATTTGTATGTCCCACTCCAAGATAAATGTGTATTCATGCTCATAATGCTAATATGTATTATGAATAGTAACCCTAATCTTAATAGACCCTTGGGAGTTTACTACATTTATAGGGAAGGTCATAACAAACTGCCCCCATTTGATAAAGTTCCCCATTTGATAAAGTTTTCTGACAAAGTTTTCAAAAAAAGGTTCATCAAATAAAACCATAAGCCAAAGTCCCATATAAAGGTGCTAACCCTACCTTAACTTCGAGTGAGCTCATCGTGATTTTAGAGCATGCTATTGGAGTCAGCACACAATAATAAATAATTGTATTGACTAGCCCACATATTTTGTTATATTTCACTCTAAGTCTGTTGGCGAGTTAATATTTTGGGTAATTGTATTGACTAGCCCACATATTTTGTTATATTTCACTCTAAGTTTGTTGGCGAGTTAATATTTTGGGCTAAGAAGTTATAGATTTCCTATTATTTTATTCAAGTGGTTGTTAAGGTTGTCCTATATAATAGACCTCTCCCTCAACCTTTCCCTCATTTCTATCTTGAGGAGAGTAATTGGAAGAAACTAGTCTTGCTTTGCAAACTATTTGTAAATATTGTCCATTCTTATGTTTTGTTGAAGGGATATTTTGGAGATATATGTTTGCAACTAAGTTGCACAAAACGACAGAACATTTCAGTGTTTCCAAAACGGATACGTTTAGAAACGTAACCTCTCAAAAATGGAAATGTCAACCAAAACGCCGACTGAAAAGTCGGAGGTCGGAGCGGCAAAATGGCGAGCGAGAGTGCTAGGGTTTCATACGCAGGCATCAAGGGTGTGGGAGTGGAGGCTATGGACAAGCCCAGGGCCAGAGGAAACGAGGATTCCAAGTATGTCGAGTCTGAAACTTGGCATTTTTCTCCCTCTAGATGGGCATATGTATTATTGTCTATGTTGGGTCGGCGACAAATATTTTGGATCACAGAATACCGGATGCAACCTGAAGTTGATGTACAGGGATCCGTGGCAGCCACTCTGATAAGAGCCAATGATGTTAATAAGCTGTGGTTTCGGATAACACATTTCATTAGGAATGGTTTTGAGCAATGTGGGATGGCGGTGGCTGAATGGGTATCTACGGATCTATGGCTCCATTATGATACGCTCCTACGCGGCCACAACAGATCTATACTAGTTGGAGTGTACGCAACCAAAAACCCTCCATTTTTCCCAGAACCTCTGTATCACCAACCTGCTGGCAGTGGTATGGGGGAAAGGGATTCTATGCAAGCCTGCTTGCACACTGTTACAGATGGAGGTTTACACTCTGCGACGTTGGGCCTACTGAACACTAAGGTAACAGTTACACTACTCTTGCCTCTAGATTATGACACATACACGCTATCTTCATTAACTGAAATAGAGCACTTGGAGAATCTGGCGATCATGGGGTTTTCTCCTGTCACGCATCCACACAACGTTTTGCAAAACAGAGTACTTGGAGCAGCACGACAATGCAAACCTTAGGCGGACGTAGATTCCCCACACTTGGTAAACTTTCATCAATTTCAAGTTATTATTAAAACCCCTCTGGGGTCGTCTTTTCTGGTTTGGGTTCTTGAAACTGATAGTGTATTGCATTTTGAAGTATCTCATCTCCCAACATATTGGATATCCTGCCAGACTACAACTTCTAATATTTGGGGGCAGAGCACTACAAAACACTAGACTCCTGAAGGACTGCAACAACATATCAGTGTCCACCATAACATTCAACCTAAGGCTGCAAGGTAGAGCCACGACCTCTAGTAAAACAAAACATTCAGAAGGAGGAATTGGAAATAGTACAACAAAAAACAACAAAACATAACAGAATCACAAAAATGGAGGACTTTCTTTCAAAAATATCCTACAAGGAAAAAACACACCTACAGCAACATCATAGCAAGCTGGAACTGAACCCAGTCCATATATTGTGGAGCCACTGAATTATATTCCAAAATTAAACATAGATATACCAGAAACAGATATTCACTATAATACTTTTGAATCACAAGCCCTAATCTATCGATTCCACTGTTTTTGGCCAAAGCCTGTTGAGCTCTTCCATTGGACTTTCTCAAACTGGACTGCTCACTGTGAAATACACCTATGCTCAAAGGGATTTTTCATTGTCAAATTTCATTCATCTGAGGCAAGGGACATTATACTACAGGAAGGACCATTGGTTCTAGAGATCCACAAGCCTCTTCATCACACCTTGGTTTTCAGAATTCAATGCTAATACTATGGTTGTTTCCAGGATGCCAGTATGGGTTCAGCTGCATAATCTCCCATTACATTTTTGGGATCAACAGGTCCTTGCTGGTATCGACAAATCCATTGGCCGATATATCAAAATGGACAAACAAAGACTAGAGGGAAGAGTGTACACTTTCGCACGTATATGTGTGGAAGTAGATCTCAGCAAGGGATTATTGGATCGCATATTGCTAAAACACGAATAGCAGAGCTGGACACAGATTCTTGACTATGAAAACACAACATTTAGATGCAGAATTTGTAGGCAAACAGGACACCTACAAAACTCATGTCGGGAAGCCAAAAAAGATATATGAAGAAAAAAGAAAACAAGTAAACAACCCAAGGGTTCGCAATTCCCCCCCCCCCCTGACTCTGATGAGGAGGAGGAAGTGGTTGTGGAAGACCCCATTCCCAATAAAAATAACCTGGTAGACAAAGAACCAGAAGCACAGGAGATAACTCCATAAGATCCTATGGAATTACAGCTGAAACAGATGCCAGATGCAAAGGACTCCAGTGGTGCAAAACGACTACATACACCAGACAATTCAGATTCTGACAAGGACAATCCTCGACCTGATGCTTTCAACTCACTTGCACTCGTATCTTAGATGCCGACTCAAGGGGAGTGCCACAAGGTTGAGAAGAAGAAGGGGAGAAAAACTTGACTCTCCCCATTTTGTACATTAGTCCGTTTATTTGTACTTTAGTTTGCTTTCTTTGAACCCGTTATCAGCAATCTTTCGACTTGCCTGATGTAATGTGTTTCAGCATCTGCAACATGTAACTTTGTTTTCATTAATAAAATTACGATTTTTCCAAAAAAAATTTAAAAAAAACACATTATCTTGCAAGTAAAAATGGAATAAGACCCATTGGATGACAATTTAGAAGGAAAACCAAGTCTATATTAACTCTCATAGATGATTACATGATGGTCGTGTTTCGGTTGAGTTTCTGCCGAGTTTTGGAGTTTCGAGTACGGACACTGCCCCAAATGTCGGGTTACTAAAAGTTTTGTGCAACATAGGTTTGCAAACTATTTGTAAATATTGTCCATTCTTATGTTTTGTTAAAGGGATATTTTGGAGACATGTTATTTCAGATATTATAGGAGGAAGGAGATAACTACTACAAGACCCAAAAAAGTAATCATGCCATGTCGAAAGAGACCTGTAAGGTATAATTCACTTTTTCCTTACACCCTATGATTACTTTTGCCTTATTGTTGTAATATTTAGGGCTTAGTGTTGGTTTATGTAGCTTGGATAGGTGTTCCAGTCTCAGATTGTGTCTACAAGGTTAAGGAACACTGGCTTACTTTTTCTCCAATATCCCAAAAAAAGCTTCTAAGGAAGAGTGAATTAACTAGAATTAATTATTCTGTTTATTAATTCTCACGAGTCTAACTTAGGGAAGTCGCTTAATTAATAAGGAAAATGAGGTAAATTGAACTTCCTCTATTAGCTTCTAGAAAAACTAATTTTTTTTAGATGTCAAAAAGATGTTAGCCCTGGATCAAGATTAGATCATGGTCGTTGATTTCTCAATGAGAGATTATAAAAGAAAATCGATGGGGCTTTTAGAGAACACATCAGTGAAAGATCAAGACACAATTTTGCAGTGATAGCAAAGGCACAATGATAGCATGAGGGCATCGGCAGATTGAGATCAACAATGATTGGAGACAAGATTGTCAAAGGAGATTCATCACATCAATTTCTAGAGTTTATGGAGATTAATTCTTATGTCGAAAGGCTGAGTTTTCCTAAAGGTGTGAGTTGCCTCAGAGAGACTGAGTCGCCGAAGCAAGGAGATAATTTGTCAGAATGAATGATTTGCACAGTGAGGCCAAGTTTTGCTCGTTGGAGTCGAGTTCTAAGGAGGCTGAGTTGATTTTCCCAGCAATGCGAGTTTGCTAAAGAGGGCCATGTTACCCTGACCCACCATTTTGTGGGTGATATCCCTAGGAAAAAAAAATTGTCCATGATGGTCCTCTGCCGGCAGCCACCAACTACCTCATTGTGCCATTTCTACGCCACCTAAGCCAGCCATGTGCTCCCTCACCCATCTATCATGATCGTATGTTTGAAAGTGGGCCTCCCAAAACCTAAAGGTATGCCTTGTCATTTGGTGATTGAGTATTTTAGTTTACTTGTCATGGAAACTCTTGGGCATGGATTAATAGGGGGATTTGCCAGAAAGAGTGGACCAGATCTGTGGTCTTGTCCCCGAGGTCTCTTTTGGATGTTAACCTTGGACCTTAGTCTCATGGGATCTCTTTTACTGACCTTTGGGCTTTAAGGATGGTACTACATGGGAAATCCTGATTTTGGTTGCGTTGTCCCACTCCTCGATCCACATATATCACCCTCTTTTGTTCAATACAATCCCATTCATCACTCCTCCCACTTGGGTCCACATTCCTCCACTGGGTCCACAAAGGGTCATCGATCCCCTCCCCTTTGCCCTCACCTTGGGTCAGGACCTGGAACAATGCCCAAAGGTTGATGCAAAAGAAAAGAAAAGAAAAAGCATAATTGGCCACATTCAACAGGAAATTGTACCACAAAATGCAAAAGATGGTCCAGACAAACACATTTAGTGTTGGAATTTCCAAGTCTGACACATTAGAAACCCTTCATGCACTTTACTGATTAATTCCTACCTACTTGTTCTATTAATTAACAAGTTATTTACCATGTAAATATTGGAAATAAATACAAGTACATGCTCAACACATCACAGATCATCAACTGAAGGAAATAGAAACAGGCACACAAGTAACACCATTGTTTTTTGGACTAATGTCCCCGAAAAAACCCAAGGCTGGAAAACCGGTGCAGCTATCTAAGGGACTGATTTATTAAGCAGTTTCAGAATACAATCTGGGTGCCAAATCCAGCTCACCCAACAGAGAAAAATCTGGGGAGTAGTACCTCTCTACTCGGAAGCAGATATTCTGACTGAAACCCCGGATAAACACTCTGGCAGCTCCACAGCTCCAATCTGCCCCACAAAAACCCTGCATCAACCTCTAGGGACTGCGTCGGCCTCTCTCTGGCTCTAAGGGTCTGATTTATTAAGCAGTTTCAGAATACAATCTGGGTGCCAAATCCGGCTCACCCAACAGAGAAAAATCTGGGCAGTAGTACCTCTCTACTTGGAAGCATATATTCTGACTGAAACCCCGAATAAACACTCTGGCAGCCCCACAGCTCCAATCTGCCCCACAAAAACCCTGCATCAACCTCTAGGGACTGCGTCGGCCTCTCTCTGGCCCAGCATTAGCCCAACGTCAGCGCAATAACCCCTACATCAGCCTCTGGAGGCACTACATCAACCCTCTGACCCTCTACGTCACCCACGCTGGCTCTCTGAGGCACTGCGTAGCTCCTGGCTGCCTCTGCGTAGGCCCTAGCTAGCTCTGTGTGGCCTCTAGCTGGCTCTGCATCCCTCTCTCCCGGCTTCTACATTGATCCTCCCGGTACTGTCTCTCTACCTCTTTGCTTCTGTATTCACTACCCCTCGTTGTTGATCATTGATTCTATCTCTCTTAGCAAACCCTACTCTAGAGGATAGAAAGACTGATCACTCTGGTGTGTTCTCCAAGTGACCCTCAAGCCTCCTCTTATACTTTTCTCATTTACAAATCAACAACCGAGATTAACTCCCTAATCAACGGCTAAGATTAGATCTGGCTTGATCCATGACTTTTGGAACATTGTAACACAATTGTATATTAATTCACATTAATATTTTAATTTCCCTAAGTTTAGACTTAGGGGCTGCATTAAAAATATTAATTATTTTAATATCTCCTAAACTATTTAGAATCCGCCCAAACCCTTTCTGGGTATTGGAGATCTCATGTGCCTTAGGCTCTTCACCAATTTTCGTGGCTAGAGCACATTCGATGCTACCCCAAATCAACACTCCCTCTTAGCGAGGATTGTGCTCTAGTAATACTCCTCACTGAGCATCACTCTGATCATCCAGCATTGGTCCCTATGTTGATGCTAGGCCTACTGCCCAACATCCTCTGCACTGCTGCATCCTGTACTGCTACCCAACCCCCTGCCACTGTTGCATCCGTGTCGCTGCCCATGGCCCTGCCACTGCCATTGTTGCATATGCACTGCAACCCCTCTCATCATGCTGCATCGTGCTACCCATAGCACTACCACTGCTAACTGCTACACTGCAACCTTGTTACTGAGAAGTAACTAACCTCCCAACTCTGACATCCCCATCAGCTTAGAAACACTCATGTTGAAGCTCCCTCTGTCACTCACAAGCAATGTTTTAAAACTTCGACTCCGACTCGGTGGAGGGTCGACTCCGACTCCGACTCGGTGTCGACCCAGTCGACTCGAATTCAATGACTCAGTCGTTGTAAAAAAATATATTAAATATTTATTTTTTATAAAAAAACATTTTAAAAATTTTCATTCATGTTTCCAAACACACAACATTAGAATATAGATAGAAGACAACATATGTTCAAAGTATGCTCATGAATATATCCATTATATCAAAATGGCACCTAGTGCACTGTCCAATACATACATGATGATGATATAGAAATCAAAACAAAAACACATAACCAAGGAGGCTAGAAATAGCGTTATCCTCCAAAATAGATCGTACGTCATCAAGGAACTAATACAAGGGTTCAAGAGTGTTCCTCACTCCAAGAAAGTCCCAAATTGCATGTGTACATCTTCAAAAGTGCATCCTCCACCATGATGTCATTTAGGAGAGACCCTATGTCACCCTTTTCAAGCATGTGAGTGACATGGCACCCCTAAGGGTAAGCATTGGCATCAAAGAGAGATGTGCTAGCCCTCCTAAGTCATCTCAATGATAACCATCCTCATCTGTGCTTTAGAAGAAGGCACCATCTACCAAAATAGGGTAAAGGCCAGCCAGGGGGCATCTTTAGTCCATTTGGGCATATCATCAAATAGTCCAACGTCCAAGCTTTTAAGTTTAGTGTTTTAGCATTTGGAGGCTCATCAAGGGGTGTAGCATCACGTGGAATCAACTCAAGCCTTGATGCTCATCTTTGGAGGGCCAAGGTTGAGGCCACAAATTTGGGTTTGCTTTAAGAAAGGGGCAAAGAACCTATTGGAAGGTTTTGAAAAAGAATGAAGCTATCCCTTAAGGAATCTCTACTACATATGTGATACCACCTAAACATACCTTTCAAGATCAAGCGAGATAAACTTATTTAGAGACAAAAAACCATTAAAGTATCATCGTGAAAACCTTGGAGTCCCCCAAAAGCAAAAAAAAATATTTAAAAATCGTTGTTTTTTAATTCACCGACCGTTGCCATCCAACCCCGCTGAGTAGGCTCGGACTCGGTCGAGCCAGCCAGGTTATTACCTAGACGGCCGAGTTGTTAGACAACTCAGCCGGCTCGGTAATAACCCGACCGGCCGAACCGATTCACTGGCCGAGTTGACCCAGTGAGGCCTTGACTCGGACGAACTCGGCCGAATCGGTTCCGAGATGGTCAAATCTTAAAACACTGCTGACAAGTGCTCCCTCTCTGACCTTTGCGCTGCTGCAACAACTCCATGCATCTTGCACCGTTGCACACCTCTGTGCCATCCTGCACTGGTGCAACACTCCTGTGCCTCTCACATTGTTGCAACCTGTTAACCTCGGGCTGTCCTAGGAATCCTACACTATAGCTCCCTCTGTCGTTCCAACCACATCCGCCTCTACTGACATCACCAGTACTGCTACTCCTCTTTGGGGCTCCCGTAGCAAGGTCTAATCCAAGAGGTTGCGTACCTCTAGGATCCTGCTCCTCATCGCTTGAAGTTCGCATGACTACACCTCGATGTCTCCCCACCTCTTCTGAAGTCGCACTTAAGCACTCATGGCACAATCATCGTCTATCTCCACTTCCTTCTCTGCCCTTGCTGGCACTGCCTTGGTGTTAAATTTAGGTATGTTCTATGCTAGAGCAATTTATTTCAATTTCTTTTCCACATTAGCAATCACATCAGCATAAACTGCAGATAGAACATAAATATAAATCGCAAAAGACAAGCCAAGACAAGAGGACACAAGATGTGGTGCTAGCCAGGGACAAACCCCACAATGTGGGGAAACCCTTGATCAATTCTTCTTTGATGTTCTTCAAAGTTCAGCAGAGAAAGTGAGAGAGATAGTACATTTACAATAGAAGTCAATCACTTTGACTTTTGATATCGACATGAGATCAGTTGAAGACATATTGCTTCAACTAATTCTCTAAGGTGACTCGTTCCCCTACCATAGTGTTGCATCTCGTCTATTTGTTGCACATTACCGTGTGACACCTTGCTGTACTATCACATGTGTTGAACCTTGATGACTGAGTTGCTCTCATATTCATGTTGCTCATCATGCTGCATCTTCCATGGTCTTATTCATCATCAAGCTACCCATGCTCATGATCTCATTCATCATTATGCTGCCAATGCTCATATCATCATGCATCATTATGTTGCCCATGCTCATAT
>APFE031268338.1:120798-194509 GCA_000404065.3 Pinus taeda
TATGCTTCCCATGATCTCATACATCATGCTGCCCATACTCATGTCATCATGCATCATTATGTTGCCCATGCTCATATCATCATGTTGCTTATTATGCTGCCCATGATCTCATACATCATGCTACCTTTCTTCAGAGATAGATGCTTCCGCTGTTTTGGAAATTCCCGGCTTTTCCGGCAGTTCCGGCTTTTCTGGCATTTTCGGCGTTTCCGGCTTTTCCTTAGGATCTCTCCTCCTACTAAAACCCAAAGACAAGTAGAAAGAGGAAGAGATCCAAGTGTGTGTAGAAATGACTTGAAGTCCTCTTCTATTTATACTAAAATGTAGAGGTTAAATAGACATGACTATTGGGCTTATGAGCCTACATAAGTTGCTGGCCGACTTAACAATTTGTCCATAACATAAATAAATTCATAACTTCATAAATACTTATCAGAACTGGATGATTTTTAGATCAACCCTACACCTCTCAATGAGAAGGATCCAATAAAAATATCAGTTGCCATAAATAATATCACCCACATGGAGTTTGGCCCTAGTTGCCAATTTTAACACTTGGTCTCAGAGGCCTCTCCCTTACTCTTCTTCCTTGGACACAAGGTCGCATAATGACCCAACTCCCCACAATGGAAGCATTTGACATTGGAGAGGTCCTTCTTTTGTTTCTCCTGCTTTCCCTCAAATGCTAAGGCAACATCCCCTTCCTCCTCCTTAATTCTGATCCCATTGTCGCTGCTTCCCGCGTTGCTCAGCCTTTTGATCTCTTCTTGGCGAAGAGCAGCCCACATTTCCTTCCAATTTGGAAGGGTTGCCCTACCCAATATGCTCTGGACAAACACCTCCCAGTATTCTGAGACCACGTTCAAGGTTGTTCTCACCATCAATTCTGGATCCGGTGTTGCCCCTATGGAAGTCAGTTGATCCCAAATCTCCTTCAATCGGCCGAGGAATGGGTCGATCTGTTATCCCTTCTACATCTGGTATGATCGCAGCTGATTTTCTAGTAGCATCTTCCTCTGCACGGAAGTATGTTGATACAACTTAGTTAAGGCCTCCCACATCTCCTATGTCGTGTTCTTCTCAACAATATGTGGTACTATATGATCCTTGACCCCGTCAACGATGATACTCTTAGCCCTCGCAATTGCATCCTCGTACCTGTCGTTATCAGTCGAGTCAACTAGGATAGCTATCGTCCTCAAGGCGAAGTGCTTGACACAATTCCTGTCTAGTATGGATAAGATTCTGGCCTTCCAAACTATGAAGTTTGAGGCTCCATCTAGTTTGTCTTGGTCTCTTACTCCGTGTAGTGCCATTTCGCTGCTCCTCTACTTCCCCCCTGGAAGTTCTCGATATGACTCCTCTGAGCCTCCATTTCCAACCTGGAAACCCTTCTGCCAATGTTGAGATGCCGCTCTCCAATCGTCTGTGCAATTGCAACACTGATCTGGATTCCTTGGCTAGAAATCCACCTCGGCAGCAACTCCCTATCCCTTGGCCTTGCCCTGTTAGGTATTGTTCTGACTACAGTACCCCACCAGCTCCACTCTGTAACTTATCCACAACCTCCTAAACCCCAAAAAACTGAAGGTTAGAGCTCCTAGGCTCTACGCAATCCCGGCACCAGCAAATCAACCTCCTCAGCCAACTACGTCAACCCTTCTCGCCTCTGTGTGGCTCTGCATGAGCTTGCCTTTGCCTCCCTCAGTCTCTGCGTTGCCTCTTCGTGGCTCAATCTTGATGATGCAGGCACTGCGTCACCCCTTCCTTGCTGCTACTCTACTAGGAACAGCTTCTGTCACTCGGGACAGTTGTTTTATGCTGCTATTGCTCTGTTCAGCTGATGTTCTCAATTCTCTTGTGATCTGCAACCACGCTTTGATACCATGTTGGAATTTCTAAGTCTGACACGTTAGAAACCCTTCATGCACTTTATTGATTTATTCCTACCTACTTGTTCTGTTAATTAACAAGTTATTTACCATGTAAATAATGGAAATAAATACAAGTACATGCTCAACACATTACAAATCATCAACTAAAGGAAATAGAAACAAGCACACAAGTGAAACCGTTGCTTTTTGGACTAATGTCCCTTGGAAAACCCAGTGCAGGAAAATCGGTGCAGCTATTTGAGTGTTTGATTTATTAAGCAGTTTCAGAATACAACATGGGTGTCGAATCTGGCTCACCCAACAGAGAAAAATCTCGGCAGTAGTCCCTCTCTTCTGCTCCAACAAATATTCCGGCTGAAACCCCGGATAAACACTCGGGCAGCGCCACAGCTCCAATCAGTCGCACGAAACCCCAGCGCCAACCTCTAAGGACTACTTCAGCCTCTCTCTGGCCAGCGTTAGCCCAGCGTCAGCCCAATAATCCCTGCGTCCTGGAGGCACTGCGTCAACCCTCTGGCCCTCTGTGTCACCCATGCTAGCTCTCTGAGGCATTGCGCAGCTCTTGGCTAGCTCTACGTGGCCTCTAGCTAGCTCTGCTTCCCTCTCTTCCAGCTTCTACGTTGATTCTCCCAGTACTGTCTCTCTACCTCGCAGGTCCTCCCAGTACTGCCTCTCTACCTCTCTGCTTCTGTATTCACTGCCCCTCACTGTTGATCATTGATTATCTCTCTCTTAGCAAACCCCGCTCTAGAGAATAGAATGACAATGACTGATCACTCTGGTGTGTTCTCCAAGTGACCCTCAAGCCTCCTCTTATACTTTTCTCTCATTGAGAGACTAACGATTGAGATTAAGTCCCTAAACAACAACTAAGATTAGATGTGGCTTGATCCATCACTTTTGGACCATTCTAACACAATTTTATATTAATTCACATTAATATTTTAATTTCCCTAAGTTTAGACTTGGGGACTCCATTAAAAATATTAATTATTTTAACATATCCCAAATTGTTTAGAATCTGCCCAAACCCGTTCTGGGTATTGAAGATCTCGTGTGCCTTAGCCTCTCCACCAATTTTCGTGGCTAGAACACATCTGATGCTACCCCAAATCAACATTTAGCACGTGGGCAAAAGCCAATACATAAGCTCTAGCTCCTTCCATGGCCATCACCCTAGTTCTTACGGGTCCTAGATGAGCCTCCTTTATCATTCAAGAACCCATGATTGTCCCAAAACCCTTGGTGGGCGATGAACTGCCCCACCTTAAAAGGGGTATCCACTGCTATACTTTACACATCATGCTCTCATTCCCTTGAGCCCCGATGAGCCTCCCTTATCATTCAGGAACCCATGATTGTCCCAACCCTTGTTGGGCGATCAACTGCCCCACCTTAAAAAGTATCCATTGTTATACTTTACACATCATGCTCTCATTCCCTTGAGCCCCGAGCCATTAACCAAAGATAAATCATAAAATGCAAACGACATATGAAGAAGGGTGGAAAAATCAAGGTCGAGGTAACTATGTACCAAGATTGCTCCCTCTGACACATCATTTACCCAAGTATGGGCTTCCCTTTCTTTAGCTACCCTTGAACCATGGCATGTGACCCAGGTTTTCCCTTTCAATCTCCTACTCCATTCCATCACTTTATCACATGCCACCAATATTTGAAGGATGTACCATGGACATACCACCCCCTTTAGAAGGGGAAACCACCTAATAAGGTGCTTCGTTAACCCCCAAGCTTAGAGACATCCGCACATGCCAAAGCCCACTATGTAAGGGCATGTCATTATTAAGTGCCCCCTTGTTTTCCATGGTTTGTAAACTTTTTTACTTGATTTCTTTAATGACTTGGTGCACTGGAGGGAAAGGGTACACATTGAATCTTATGTAGGGTTAAGATGGTCTCCATTTTCGGTTTGGTCTCCCTATACGGGTTCCTAACCCTCTAGAGGTCTTCACTGGCACATGTAGGGTGTGTGTAGAGAACCATGGGCCTCCACAACAACAACATTCCATGGACCCCAGAGTCATTCAGAGATTGCTCGTGGTTCACCTATTGGACAAAGAAGATGCACCTGGTTCACCATGCCCAATTGGCTCCACAGTTGCACCTTAAACTTGATAGATGATCAAAGATCTATATGATGATGTGGCATCACTTATATCATCATCCTAGCCCTTACAAATGGTCTACAGGCATTTGATCTATTTGGAGACCCATGAGGACATTTTGTGTGGCCCCACATCCATTTGGGAGCACCACAGGTTTATTACTTGGAGAACAAAGGGCCAGCGCCTTGTACACTATTTTTGGAGTTCTATTTCACATTATTGCACCTATGGACTTGTTAATTTTAGGCAACAATGGCAATCTGTTTGGAGACCCATGAGGACATTTTGTGTCTCCCCACATCCATTTGGGAGCACCACAGGTTTATTACTTGGAGAACAAAGGGCCAGCCCCTTGTCCACTACTTTTGGAGTCCTATTTCACATTATGGCACCTATGGACTTGTTAATTTTAGGCAAAAAAGGTACATTTTATGCTTTAGAGCAATTTTACTTCAATTTCTTTATTAACCCAGTATCAATATTCAGATTAGCAATCACATCAACATGATAGTAAAATGCAGATAGAACATAAACATTAAACATAAACAGTAGAAGACAAGCCAAGACAAGAGGGCACAAGATATGGCACCATCGACAAACCCCAATGTGGGGAAACCCTTTGATCAAATCTTCTTTTAGTCTTCAATAGTTGAGCAGAGAGAGATAGTACAATGTACAAATCTGATAATTTATGATAGCAGCAAAAGAGCCCTAACCAAAAAAGTCAACGCTCGTCAACAAGGCAGACTTGACCCTCAGCAAATCAGTCAACTTCAGCCTTTAAAATAGTAAGATAAAACATCCCTCAAAAAATCAAATTCAGCCAAGTCAAAGTCTAGTCAAACAACCCACTTGCAGTCAACCCTAGCTGCAGTCAACAGTCAACGTTTAGCCTCAATTTCTATGCCCAGAAATGCGGCCTGCCCAAATAGAGATAGCCCTCACAAAAAAGCAATCAAAGGAGGTCAACACATGCTGGTCAATGCTTGGTCAAACTGTCTAGAAATTCAGTCTCCTGAAATTTCGGACATCGAGAGAGAGGCTCCGAAATCCATACCCAATCAACGACGAGAGAGAGCAAAGAGTGTGAAGATGAGTGTGTCCAAATGAGGTTAAGTAACATTCTACTTATATGAAACATTGAAGATGAATAGATGTCATTGTTGGGCTTCTGAGCCTACATAAGTTTGCTAGCCAACCTTGACAATTTGACCATAATCAAAATAAATTCATAACTTCATTTGTGCATGTCAGAATAGGATGATCTTTAGATCAATCCTACACCTCTCGGAGATAGGTATCCGAGAAAAATATCAGTTATCATAAATAAGATGACCCATGTGGAGTTTTGCCCTAGTTGCCAATTTTAAAAAAACTTCATTAAGCCTCCTCTAAGGCCCAACGACACATGTTATTGATCATTTGACCCTCGACACATGTTATTGATCATTTGACCCTCTTGAGAGGCTTACTCCTTTATTATTGAGCTATTTGGTGGGCTTGTCACCAAAACTACTAGTTATTTTGCACAATATTTTAGTCTAGTTGCTAAATTAGGCCAAAATAAGCTAAATGAAATTCATTAGACATTGTATAAATAGATGATGAATTGATTCATTTTGTCATCATGACTTGGATTGATCATGGATTGATCATTCTCGAGGATGAAATTGGATGGATGAATGACTTTTGACGTTTTGATATCTTCACTTTTGTCTTGGAGCTTTTATATTGGCATATATGATGATCATTGTATATACTTGTTCTCACATGTAAGTGCTCTTTTAATGCTATGTTGTCATTCTTTTCTATGTCACATAAACCATGTTGGTATTTTCGCTATACTAGGACTAAATTTTGTTGCTTTTCTTTGGTGAAAGGGTATAAATTTGTATTTTATTAGCATTGCATCATGTTATTGGCCATATTTGAATAAGTGAATGTTCCTAGAGATATTTCACTAAAATTTATCTTAATAAGTCATCACATATTGCACATTGAGGTATAAAGACCTTGAAGCAAGTTTCCTCATGCCCTAATTGTCATGTGAAATAGTTCTAGAGGCCTCCTTGACTAAATGAAACCATCCTAATCATTGGAATCTTCTTGACTCCATTCCTCCCAAAGGAATAGGCACTGGTCTTCCATAGGTGATCACCTTAAAGCATATGTTTCTCACCTTCTCCCTTTCTTTCTAGGCCTAGCCTACATAGGTCACCTAGGGCATCACTTATCTCACAATCTAGCCATCCAAATACTTCGATTTTTAGTCCACAACTGCACTGGAGCTTTCTCTAGAGGTCCTCCAAATTTGAAGCAAATCCAACAATGGCATCTCAAGGTATTGCAAGCCCTAGCTCGAGGACCGTTTCTTGCCCTAGGTTTCCCTTGACTGGTGACCTCATTGGAATTATTGCATTAAATTCAAGGAAAATTTCTCCTTTAATTCCTTTCTCCCCCTCAATTAGGTCAAGCACACCCTTGGTTGATCAATTCCACCCCCTTGACCTAATTTTGGGTCCTCTTGGCCCCGTGTGGTCCCATAACATTTTAAAGATCAATCCACAAATACCACTTGGAATCCAAGTTTCCACAACGATCTTAGGGGTTAGGAATCTCCTTAACAAGTCATATATTCAAACCCTAGCCCTTGAAATTCCCCTGAGCCCCTTCTTAAAGAGCCTTTCATCTTGCTTTCCAAGCAAGTAAGCCATACATTTGAGCCTCTCTTGTGAATAGGCTTCTAGGATCACCTTTCACCCTATCATTGATCCATTCATCTTCGAGATCCTCATTATATCAGGTCTCCTCCCATCGATGAAAATCTGTAAAGAGCCACAAACCTTAGCTAAGGTGACAGTGGACCACCCCCTTGACCTAATTTTGGGTCCACTTGGCCCTGTGTGGTCCCATAACATTTTAAAGATCAATCCACAAATACCACTTGGAATCCAAGTTTCCACAACGATCTTAGGGGTTAGGAATCTCCTTGACAAGTCATATATTCGAACCCTAGCCCTTGGAATTCCCCTGAGCCCCTTCTTAGAGAGCCTTTCATCTTGCTTTCCAAGCAAGCCATACATTTGAGCCTCTCTTGTGAATAGGCTTCTAGGATCACCTTTCACACTATCATTGATCCATTCATCTTCGAGATCCTCATTATATCGGGTCTCCTCCCATCGATGAAAATCTGTGAAGAGCCACAAACCTTAGCTAAGGTGACAGTGGACTATCGCTCCATTGTTGCCCTTGACCTAGTAGTTGCCCTATAGTACCCCCCTCCTAGGACCCCTGCTAGTTTGAGGGGTAACAAGCCACACATGTGGTTCGATTCAATAAGCCAAAGGGAGGCCGAATTGGATCAGAGGGACCCAAATCGACTTATAGAAATGGCGGGAATAATATTCCAGAGGTTTTCTAATTTAGAATAAATAATTGTAATTTCTCCATCATTTGCTGAAAAATTAATAAAAACACTGGTGTGTGTGCGCAATAATTTTCTCAGTTCCTATCGTTTATTTATTTTACATGAAGTTGCATTTGTGTTGTATTCAGTGTTTTCTGCAAATATTTTGGGGAAGACAAATAATCAATTGATAGCAGAATATTAACCAGCTAACTGCGACAACTTTAAAATTTCATATTTAGAACATCAAGTTTGGAAATTTTGGGATTCCAAATCTTTGTTTTAGGACTACTTATAGGTTTCATCTTGTAATACCTTGATTACCCCCCTCCTAGGACCCCTGCTAGGTTGAGCAATAACAAGCCACACATGTGGTTCGATTCAATAAGCCAAAGGGAGGCCGAATTGGATCAGAGGGGCCAAATTGGATCAGAGAAGCCAAATTGGATCAGAGGGACCCAAATCGACTTGTAGAAGTGTCAAGAATAATATTCCATAGGTTTTCTAATTTAGAATAAATAATTGTAATTTCTCCATCATTTGCTGAAGAATTTTTCTCTCTAATTATTTCTGTGAGATACACGCTGATTGGATTGCCAGTGTGGCATCCATGGATTGTACTCAGATTTCACTGCTGCATAATCATAAAAACCCTCATTACTGCCTCGGTTTTCCCAAGTTGGGTTTTTTCGAGGACAATTGTCCAAAAATAACAGTGTCAATTTTATTGTCTATGTGCTAATATTTTCTCGGATTCCATCACTATTATTTCGACAAAAATTTATTTGTAAAGGTTACAGTGTGTTTAAACTTTATTTCGATATTTGTTGTAGCTGATAAATTGTTAAAATGCTTAACAATTAGAAGAAAGAATACTTGTTTCTGGAATAGGATTACAGTTTCAAAATTTTCACAGGGCGTGCCGCTATGAAGTGTCCACTTGTTTTCCTTGGTTTGTAAGCTCTTTTACTCTATTACTCTAATGATTTGTTGTACTGGAAGGTAAGGGGACGCATTGGATCTTATACAAGATTGCAGAAGGGTCTTCACTTAGGGTTTGGTCTCCCTATACAGGGTCTAAGCCCTCCATAGGGTCATATTGGCACTTATAGGGTGAGCGTTGAGAGCCATGGGCCTCCAACACAGCAGAAAGCAGATTGCCACTTCATGGATCCATCAGCACGATTCATTGATTTCTTGTGTTCCACCTTTCGGATGAGGATAATCCCTGGACCACCATGCGCAGTCGACTTCACACTTGCATCACACACTCTACAGATCTTCCAAGGCCCAAATGAGGATGTTCCATCCCCACTACTTTCCTTTTTACCCCTCGAAAAAACCAATTAATTTACTAGGGTTACTTGGAACATTACCTTAGTTCATATTATATGTTCTATGTGAATCTTAGCCGAGCCCCCTCAAAGTCGGAGGAGATCCGACCGAAAGAGGCAAAATAGGGGATTGACATGACAGTGGGTGACAAACCCAAGTTCCACTGAAATTCTAAAACGTGGGTTTGAACTTTCATCACTTTAACATACAATTTTAGCAATAACGGTACCAACAATCTCACTCTCATTGTTTCCAAATGTTTGTACATGAGAATGTGATACCACAAGGAAGCAAGAGGACTTTTGCCCTATGCATTTGGTGGATAAACACGTGGTACAACAAGAAGCAATAGGACTTTCCCTTGTGCATCTAGGTTTAAATCTCACTAAAGTTTGCTTCGATAGGAAAAGGGGATCTTTATCCCCATACTAGAACACATGTGAGGTGCATGTAATGGGTATACTCCTCAATTTATATAATACTTGCAAGGTACCTGTAATATCCCAAACAGATAAATCTCTAACAACTCTGGGATATTATAAAATGTTCCATTTATTTTTAATTCCTTTGATTTTGAAAATTTTAAATCTCACTAAGTTTTGCTTCGATAGGAAAAGGGGATCTTTATCCCCATACTAGAACACATGTGAGGTGCATGTAATGGGTATACTCCTCAATTTATATAATACTTGCAAGGTACCTGTAATATCCCAAATAGATAAATCTCTAACAATTCTGGGATATTATAAAATGTTCCATTTATTTTTAATTCCGTTGATTTTGAAAATTTGCAGCAATGGCATTTTTCACAAAATTGTAGAAATACTCAAAATAAGAAGCCATGCCAATTTAGAGAAAAATTGAACAAATATTGGAACTCGGCTTTTTTTATATAATGTATGCTATTACAATAGAAATCATTGAAAGAGAATAAGAAGAAATGAAGCACAAGTTGAGGATCTCAATGATCCTCACTCCAATTATCGTTGAAGCTCCATGAAACTTCTTGATGAAGTTTCCTCAAGGAGTGTTATGCTTTCATCCAACACACACAATGGAAACCCAAGGGAACTTCGTTCTCCAAACCTCACTCTAACAAATGAACAACCAAACCACGATGTCCCAAACGATCCCCCCCCCCTCCTTTTAAAGACTCTAGAGTAGGATCTCCAATCTTTTAGAAATATTTTATTTTGATTATTTTAATATTATTCTAAAAACTCCCTCTTGACTTCATCTAGTGACTTTTAATTTAATTTAATTTTACTCAAGTCAGTTTTGGCATTTTTCCTTCCATTAATTATTTTCCCCTTCTTTTGTTTAAAGTCACTTTTAATCTAGGAAAATGGTAAATCACCCATCAAATATTTTATTTTGATTATTTTAATATTATTCTAAAAGAGTCACTTTTAATCTGGGAAAATGGTAAATCACCCATCAAATATTTTATTTTGATTATTTTAATATTTTTCTAAAAGAGTCACTTTTAATCTAGGAAAATGGTAAATCACCCATCAAATATTTTATTTTGATTATTTTAATATTATTCTAAAAGCTCCTCCCTCTTCACTTCATCTAAGTGACTTTTAATTTTATTTTATTTTACTCAAGTCACTTTTGGAATTTTTCCTTCCATTAATTATTTTCCCTTTCTTTTGTTTGAAGTCACTTATAATCTGGAAAAATGGTAAATCGCCCATCATATTTTCTTTGGCCATTGGAAGTTGCTTCTAATCATCCCATCATGTAGATCTTCTCATTTCATTTCCAGCAAGCTATTAAATTAAGCTGTTCCATCAAATATTCCTCCCGAAATTCCACCTTAAGCATAATTAGTTTAGGCTCAATAATAACCCCATTTTAAGAGAATTATCAGAATGCAATGGAACAAAAAGCAAGATGTCAAGAATTGGCCTTGATGATGGAATATGCGAAGCAAATGTCATCGGATCCCTCAAAACCCCTCTCGGACCCCTAATGATGTAATCCTGCTCTCGTGGCCTAGCCATCGCATACTCTAGAAATCCATCCTGGTAGTACTATAGAGGAAACTGAAAACATGGACATTATAAGGCCTCCAGCCCCAAGATTGCTTGCCCTTGAGAAATTTGTATCTGTCCACAATAGAGGCATATACATATTGATACCAGGATCCCATATGAACCACTAGACTAAACAATGCCTGTGTGCCACCAAAGTATAAACAGATCCCTAAATACCTAGATCCCAAACAAACCTTCAACCAATCCCACCATCAATAGATCTGCCCAGATCCCAATGCCAACTAAGCCTTGGGACCTATGGGTTATGATACAACCCTGACCCTCCATCATTGTATGCGCTTAAGGGCTCATGTTGTGTTATGCCCCCAGCTACGAATATCCTCCTAAGAGTCATCCAATCAATAGAGTACCAACTCATATTCTCACCCCAATCCATCCCATGGAAAGGATCCAATGCATGAATCCCTGCACATGGAACAAGTTTTCTATGTTGATGTTGCTCGATGCCCAACTCATGTTGATCCGCTCAATCAACCAACACGTTCTTCCTAGAAAACTTTGCCCCTCTCCAATGTACAAAGGTGGTCTGATAGTGTTGCAAGCCCTAGAGTAGCAACTCATGATCTCCTCCCAATCCATCCCATCAAAAGGATCAAATGCAAGAATCCATGCGCATGGAACAAGTTTGTTATGCTGATGTTGCTCGATGCCCAACTCGTGTTGATCCGCTCAGTCAACCAACACGTTCTTCCCTGAAAACTTTGCCCCCTCTGTAATGTACAAAGGTGGCCTAATAATGTTGCAAGCCCTTTCAATGTACTCGTGAAGAGGGTTGCTCTGAAACTCCCCAAGTGTACTTGCTGCCTCCCTAGGAACCTTAGTCATCCCTCAATGCTAGGCAACTTGTCCTCAGAGTCAACACACTTCATTTCAAGCATCTCAATGTTATTGCTTTGCTGAAAACAGTGCCTCGGACTATCTAGTTCCTTTGCTTCAATGTCGTAAGATCTACCTTGAAATGTTCAATTTTCTCCTGGTGACTACTATATGAAAGTGTTGCAGCCCTGCGGGCTGCCTCTGCATCTATTGGCACCTCATTGATGGGTGGACCCAAAGATGGATGCTCAACCACCTCCACCACATCTCCTACTTGAGCCTTCAACTAGCTCTCCGAGGATGGCTCATCATAAATATCATGCCCACGCACCTTCGTGTGATCTTCATGTTGATTCATCAATGGTGTCTTGTCCCACAAGTCTCCCTCAGTGTTTTCCCCTTAACTCCCTTCTCCAATATGTTGCTCATCATGCTCATCCATTAAACATGGATGCATATCATGGTTGTTGTCAACATCTCCACATGACTATTCATGCTCCTCGAAGGTATCCGCTTGAAAATCAATGGACTCAACTATAGTAGAAGAATCTGCATTAGAGAAGTCGGAAGGAATCTCCTCTTGATCTACCTTTGTCATCTCCTCTATATCACTCAAGCATGAGTGGTTAGGCCCCCAAGGTCTCTTGCAGATAAAGCAAAGACCCTTCCACCTTAGCTCATTCTTGGTGTTGCTTTGAGTCTTTGTATCTTTGTCGTCTTCACTACAAACTTGCATCCTCCTTAGCTCCTCCTTGGTCAACTACCCTTTAAATAGTCTCATATTTTTGCACAATGAAACTTTTTGTTAATCCATGAGCAGCAAATGAGACAGTTTGCTCCTTCCTCCAAATGGCTAACAACCTAGACTGCAATGACTTGTAGATGGCCCCATGATCACCCAAAACTCCAACCATGACCTGCAATGATCTTGAACCCCTTTCCAAAGGTAGTGCTCACAATGTCATGCAATCCCTAAAAACTTTCTCCTATCAGTTGGAAAACATCCCTCACAATGTCATGACTCATCATTGTAAGGGGGCATAGCTGAAGTTATTTTCACAATTTCACTAAGACAAGATGCAATTGTAAGTCTTACCCCTTCACAAGTGTGCTCCAATAATCTCTATTGGATCAAGGCAATCATTGTTGGTTTGAGTGCACAATTTAGAACCCTCAGACACGAAAAGGCTCTTTTTGGGATTAAGGAATATCCCGTATTTGTGACATCGCTCGAAATTTTTCTTCAAATGGCACAAGTGGTCGGATCACTTCTTGGAAAGCACTGTGACATTATCAAGATAGACCACTACATTCTACCTAATGAGTGCACGGAATGTGATGTCCATGGCGCGTTGAAAAGTTGCACTGGCATTGACCAGCCCAAATCACATTTTCCTAAATGCGAACGTGCCCCACTTCATGCAGAATGTAGTTTTGAGTCTATCAGGCTCTAACGGCAGAACCTGGTTGTAACTTGAATATCCGTCTAACAAAGAAAACATCTTTGACCCCAATACTCTCTGCAATATCTGCTCCATAGACGTCATAGGGTATCCTTGTCCAAGGCGCAATTCAAGTTGCGAAAATCTACACACACGCAGATTTCCCCGGACTTCTTCCTTACTGGGACCAAATTTGATACCCAAATAGAATGTCGCACTTTATATATGATCCAAGCATCCAACAACTTCCTTAACTCCTTTTGAATCAGAGGCTCAAGGGTTGGGGGTACCTTTCGCAGCTTCTGTTGGGTTGGTTATCATTTAAAACGTGTAAGTTAGTTATATTGTCAGGGACCGATGGTTTATAAAGAATCTCTACAGAAAAACCGTCCCTAAGCAGTGACAACCTAGTAGCATCATTTGCTAATGCATCCATAGTTGCATTATGCATTCTAGGAACAAAAATGATATTGAAAGCTTGGAAATGAGAAATCAAACACCATACCCTTGGATGAGGTGACATACAGTGTATAGCATCACATACCTATCGAATGACAATTTCTAAGTCACCTACCGCTTTGAGGACTACAACATTAAGATCAATGGCTCTTTGCAAACCCAAGATGAGTGCTTCATATTCCACGGTGTTATTTGTGCACCCAAATTCCAAGCGGATGGAGATCAGATGCTTCCTCTGTCGCAGGTCTATTAAAACACAACCATCTCCACAGCCCTCCCGCATCTTAGAACCATCAAAATATAGTGTCCAAACATCATATATACAAGGACTATGTGTTACACTAGTACTACTATTACTACTACTACTAACTATACAAATGTGATTTTTGCCAGTTGGACTAGGAAGGAGTTCCAACTGTGTTTGGTGGGACTCGGGATGGCTGAGCAAGATAGCACCCCAGATCAGTTTCAAGAAAGCAATTTCCAAACACAAGATTTGCCTTCAAAGGGAGTAATTGTGTGTTTCATGTATCGCTCTGAGTTCACCCGAATCTGATTGTTCCTGCCCTTGTACGGAAGCCACAAATGTGACCACTCCATAGCAAAATACCCCTGTAACTTGTTGGACAAGTCTCTAATCAACAATACATCGTATGCTTCCAAAATGTCCACAATTACTATATTTATACATTGGTGAACTCGTTGGTCAGATGATAAGTGAATAAGCACATTTTTTAGTTCACCAATTGCATGGACACGAGTCATGTCCAACTAAATAATCCGTGCATCTGGTTTATCCCACTTTGCATTGATTTTCTTTGTTACTGATAAATGTATCACGTTTACAGATGCACCGAAATCAACTAAGAAATTGTGCACATTATAATTAACAATTTTGAACGTTAACAGAAATGGAGCGCAAAGTGTGTTCGCATCTCATGTTAAAGTATTGAGTACAGATTCACGGGAACCAGAGGACATACCATACCCTTCTGTGAAGAGGCACCATTACCTAAGGTGGGTTGTTCGAGTGCACGGACAAGCAGTTCCCACCGGCTTGTGATCTTTGTCAATTCGATGAGAGAAATATTCGCGCGAACTTTCTTCATCTCATCAATTATGTTATAATCTAGTGCGAGAGAAATTGTCGAAGTGTCTAGTAGACTTGCCATCTACTACTTCCGAAATGATGGGCTTACTTTTGTTGTTCGCTTAACTACTTTTCGTTGTATCCATAATGCCAGACTCGCTCTAAGTGTTTTGGGATGAGTTGACAAGGGGTGTGATCTTCCTCAGCAATTGCTCTTTCAATTTCTACTTCGTCAACTCTTCTGCGGAGGTCAGCCATTGGCTCCTCAAGTTGTACCGAGTGTTCTGTTGTTGAGCAAGGGCCTCACTCTATGGTTGTTCTTTAGCACTCTTCTTCTCAGCTGCGAAAACACAATTGATTGTATCTACTATGTATCCAACATTCGCAGTTTCTTCGATTGCAGCATTCTCCTTCGTCGGCTCAGTCTGCTCATCTGAAAGCACTATATCAATAATGTGTGCAACAAGAACATTCATGTTGTGGTTCCATTGCGGCCATGTTTTTTCTGAATGATACTCTTGATGAAACGAACAAAATTGATCAATGCTCATACTCTCAACATTCAGCACAACGTTTGAGCTTTGCGCAAACTTGGCTGACTAGTTATTGTTGCTGCTAAAGTTAGTAGCCCTTTCTCAGAATATTGATTCTAGGAGGCTTGCTGCTCACAGTGGTCTCACTTGACCTTTCTTTCAATTTTTCCAGCTCATTTGACAAAGACTTGAGGGTGCAAGTCAAGCTCTCTAGATGGACTTCTTTCTTCTCCCTTGCCTGAGACCTTTTACCCGTGTCTTTAGAGTCCTTTGTTGGTTCGTCATCTACGATGACTCCAATCGCACATAAGTCCTTTTCAACTGCGATTGTCTCTTTGAAATTTCCAATCAAAGTTGTCTTTGCGGTTCTTTTCACAAACTACACAATGCTTGTTGGTAAGGCAAATGTGAAATAATAAATAGTGATGGAGTCATTTGGTTTTTTGTTTGCCATAAATCTATTCAAGATATGGTTAAACTTCTTATTTAAATCTTTCACTTTCTCTTTTTGTCCCATCTCTATTCAAGAGATAGTTAAAACCTCTTATTTAAATCTTTCACTTTCTCTTTTTGCTCCATCTTAAGACTACCAAGCGCTCTTAAAAGCATTGCAGGGGTTTTATCATCAACAAATTTCTCAAGACGCAGTTCCTTAAAACCCCCCAAATTCTAGATCACTACTCTGCCATCTAAGGTACACGGAAAAAATCTACATCTAACATCATCACAATGTACCTCAAGCATTTGCAGATGTAGGTAAAAGTTCTCTAGGTGGTCCTCCTCCTTCGCTACTTTGTCAGGGTCACACTTTGTTAAAAGCTTCTCCAGGTGCCTTGGCACCTTGTGTAACACACCCAACAATGCAAGTGGGCCCTAAGTCATCCAATCAAGATCTTGGTCCGCCATGTCTTCATCACTATTTCCCCTTCTTTGTCAGAATCTTATGGGTCCTCTTCTTCTTCTTCACCACCTAACCCGCGGAAAGTATCATCTGAGAGTACCACGTTATCATCGTCACCATCGTTGAAGGATGGAGGTTGCTCTAGTTTTCTTGCGTTCTCTTCAAAGTTTGATAACTCTTCAAGGGTGGCAACAACCAAATCTTCAACTGTTGAACCCACTATCCCAATGGGGGTGGTTGGGTTCTTCTTTGGAAAATATGGAAGATTATGTACTCCGAGTATCAATCCAATAGCTCTTGCAAACTTACGAGTGATAGGGCGAATGGCCCAGATCTAGTCGTAAGAGATCTCACAAGTTTGTACAGTCTCGGGTTGAGAAGGATTACCAACTTCAGGGATATGCGCAAGGGAGGTGTTGGGAATATTACTACCTTGATCGGAGGATGTAGGATTTTGCTGAGTGAGGTTATCAGCGATTAAAATTTGTTTGTCCTCCTTCTAGTGCCAAAAATGTTGAAGGTGTTAGAACCACCAACATTCAAGGGGTCTCCCCGATATGTGGTCCCAATTAGACCTTACACTGTTTGAGATAGGAGCCCCATCCGAAATATGGCCTGGTTGCCGGTTTCTTAAAGATTTACCTTGGTTGTGACTGTCAGTGAGAGAGAGGAATGCAAATGTGGCTTCGAAAAGCGAGTGTGCCTGGTGAGTGTTCGGTTGTAAGTGTGTCAGGGTTCTTCTACTGCAAAGGGAGAAAAGAAAGTCAGCCTCTAAGAGAGAGGTAATAGTACCACCCTAGTAGAGACACACATAACCAAGAAGGATCCGTCTAACACCCAGCAGAATAGTCCACAAAGATATGATGATCAATACAACCAATCAACAAGAGAGAGATCTATCTAATATCCAGCGGAATAGTCCACAAAGATATGACCGTAATAGTAATCATTACAACACATTCTCAATATGATAAGTATTGAAATAATCGAAATAGTTCAACTACTTTAGCACACAAATGAAAGCAAACATGAATTACAAATATCCACAGAATAGTCTTACAAATATTCACACTCCATACATCAACAATGTGTTGGCCATGAGGTTTCTTATATTAAGTGAAAGTTCTAGGACACATGTATACAATGAACACCACTAGCTCCAATAGTGTTGCGTTGGAGCCACTCCATGGTCCCCAAAAGAACTAGCTTGTCTCTCCAATGTTTTGGAGAAGGAGCCAAGGTGAAAATTCCTTTGCTCATAAAATGAGGGCGTATATATAAACAACAGGGGTGATGCTTCACCTCCCTTGTGACTCCTTAACCACCCTCATGATTGTTTGACTTCTTATGAATTTTCAACTTTACATGACTCTTCATATTTTCTATCTGTCCTTTGGACTTCCACTTTACAATACATTTTAATTTTTGAGTAAGAATTTACATGATCCACAAAAATGATGTGGCATATGACAACAGACAACTCATGACATGACATGACATAACACTACTGACCTGACATGGATTGCTTGATGACATGGCAATGTCAAGCCAATGTTGTTGCACCTTGGTGTATGTCTTCTTGAGGATGCATCTTCTATCCAACTCCTTATGGCTTAGAGATAAGGAGTCTTCAATGATATCAAGTCTCGAGCTGTGGTCGCACATTGGTGTCCCTTTTGTCTTCACCTGATTGATTAGCTTGCAAAATCAGCTACAAAGGTGTCTTTCAGCATGTTTCCCTTCTCCATCTCCTTCTTCATCATCTTGCCATGGTATGATAGGGTACCTACATCTACAATTCACTCATGATGAGATGAAATCATTCCAATCAACCCCTAGTCTAAGATGGTGCATGTTGATCCACTGACTGAGCAAGAACCGGGTTGCAGGCTGAGGGAGAGGCTTAGTGACTGCGCAATTATGCGGCTCAGGAGCTCATGGGTGAATCTTGAGCCTTGAGACTGCACATGCGCAATTCAGGCTGGACTGGGGAGACCGACTACGCAATTTTGAGACTCGGTGAGCTTAGTTGCGGGGTTTTTCACTACTTGGGTCATTACTTTGGCCAACTACGCAATTCTGGGAAGGCAGAGCCGCCCTGGGGATTGCACAATTACGCAGCTCAGGAGCTCAGGGTGTGAGCTTGAGCTCAGAGACTACGCAATTGGGGCTAGGCTGGAGGGCTCGGTTGCGCAATTATGGGAGCCAAGGTTCGGGATTTGAGCACTAAAACTGCACAGTGCACAGTCCTAGGAGGCAGGAACTGCACATTGCTCCGTGTCAAGGGACAAATTTGCATCTTAAGGGTTTGAACTGCGCAGTGCACAGTTGAGAAGGCTGGATGAGGCTAAGTCGCTGGGGAATTTCCAAAAATTGGTGAAGTGTGGGACCAATGAGACTGATGTGAACAGTGATATGACTTGACTGTGAGCACACACTTAGAATACTTACGACACAACAACATAGATCATCCAAAACACACTAACAACATATTTCCCTTAATGCAACAACTTTGCGATGACTTTACGACAATTGCGACACTAAAGATACACCTTGCGAGGATCGTGACGACACTTGTGCGACAGTGCTTGAAACTTTGGGAATGAGTGCGTCGGATTACATGGTTAGATCAACTCGTTCACACAAGGATAGCCCCTTCAAACCACCAAAACAAGCTTATATACATTGTGCAACATCTAACATGTGAAAAGACGATAGTTTGCCTTTCTTTCTTGCAAAAGGGACCAAAACACTTAAAGAAAACACATGGAATGGGCTTTAATGTTTGCGACGACAAAAAACAAGACCAAGGTAGGCTCTGAAATTTGGTGCAAGCCAAAATTTTGGAGGGTGTTGTAGCAACGACAACACATAGGTAGCGAAACTTGGGGCCCAAGCACTCCAAATTGTACCACACCAATGCACTGACAAAAGTTAACATTCTAGCTCCATATGTACTCCAAGCTTGCTCCAACACATTAGCTCTACACTTCCTCTAAACTTCACACATCAAGCTATTCATTCTAATGCAAATATGGTTCACCAAGCAATCACATATGTTGTAACTAAACTCTGCGACGATCATGTAGAGCACATGCGAATTCGCAGCCACAACCGCTACGGCTAGTCCTGCACATACATAGTACTAGAGCTTAAAATGGTGGCTCGGCTTCACTGAAAAGGAATCTACTATGCTCTCGTGGCCCCAATGCTTCCAATTGGTTGCTTCGACCTTCTCTAAAAATTAGAGTTGCTACAACACTTAAATGACAGCCTTGTGATTTTGTTACTCAGCGGGTTCCTAACAATTAGTGCGTTCGACCAATGCGTAGTCAAATGACTGTAATATCCCGTAAACCTTACATCGATCCACAAGTAGCGACGAACCAATGTTGACACCAGGAACACACGTACTTTCGCTTCTCTCCTTATGATCACCTGTTGGTCCCCGCTAGGCACTAAACGTCCACAATAATACATCAGACTCGTCCTAACATCTTTGTCCCATGACTTTGGGCCTCACAAAATGTTTTCGATCCCCATGAATCACGTTCCTCTTATTGGAAAATCAAAGTGATTATATTAGGGTTCGATTCTCCTTTCTTGATAATTACTTGTGAGTGTGTTGGCTTCTTTTACTTAATTATTATCTTATCTTTCATCAAGCAATTACCATATTATGTGTGTATGAAGATCACAAAACAAGAGACACAAGATATAGGCAAATGCCATGGAAAAACCCCGTTCAAGGGCAAAACCTAGTGAAGATAATTCTTCCTTTCAATAGTATTATTTGAGACTCTTCACCCTAGACCAAGACCAGACTTTCCCTCCACACCAACTCAACCTCCCAGATCTTCAACCCCTTCCAGCAACTTCGACATCGAAATGGATGAGGTCTAATATCTCTTTAGACCTAGTTTCACAAACTCCAATAACCCTAGCATTATCAATACTAGAGTCTTTTTCCCAAACCAAAACTTTTCCATCAATAAAAACATTTTTTCCATTTTATCTTCAAAACGATAAAAAGAAAATTATCTTCAAACCTAGAACACAAAGAATGCAGCTTTGATCCATTATCCATCTTCAATGATGTTGATCCCAAGGCTCTAACAACATCGTCATCAGTAAGAGAACCTGTAAGAGCAACCAAGAATCCTTGACTCTTGACCTTGTTGAATAAGTAGTAGATGACCCTTTTGATCCAGCTTCCATCAGTGTTGAAACCCATTCTTATGTAGTTCATCATAGAAGGAGAATCCATGTCAACAAAGTGATCTTTGACTCTTCCTAACCTTAGCTTTGATTCCATGTTGGAAAATCGAAGTAATTATATTAGGGTTTGATTCTCCTTTCTTGATAATTACTTGTGAGTGTGTTGGCGTCTTTTACTTCTTTATTATCTTATCTTTCATCAAACAATTACCATATTATGTGTGTATGAAGATCACAAAACAAGAGACTCAGGATATAGGCACATGCCTGGTCAAAACTCCCTTCAAGGGGAAAACCCAGTCAAGATAATTCTTCTTTTCAATAGTATTTTTTGAGACTCTTCACCCTAGACCAAGACTAGACTTTCCCTCCACACCAAGTCAGCCTCCCAGACCTTCGACCCCTTCCAGCGACTTCAACTAGGCAACAGCTTTTGGCAAGTGCGAAACCTAAGAGACTTCATTCTCCCAATTGAGACTGCTGATTTTTGGTAGCATCAAATGTGCTCTAGCCATGAAAATTGGTGGAGAGGCCAAGGCACATGAGATCTCCAAGTCCCAGGGAGAAATTTCACCTAGATGAAGAGAAATTAAAATAATTAATAGTTTTAATGGAGTTCCTTAAGTCTAAACTTACGAAAATTAAAATATTAATGTGTATTAAATACAATATGGGTGAGAAAGTTCTAAATAACAAGGATCAAGCCAGATCTAATCTTAACAGTTGATTAGGGACTCAATCTCAGTCGTTGAATCATCAACGGGAAAACTATAAGAGGAGGCTTGAGGGTCAGTTGGAGACACACTGAGAGAGATCAAGAATTCGATTTTCTGGGGCGAGGTTGGCTGACGAAATCGAATGAGTCATTAGTTGCAGCGAGGGGCAATTCAGCAAAGGATTTTGATCTAAGGCTGAAGAATACATATCAAAGAGGCAACAGAGTGTCAGAAGAGGCAATGCAGAACCTAGGAGGGCTGATGCAGAGGCAACAAGGGCTGATGCAAAGGCTAGGAAGGCCAACGCAACAAACGCAGAGGGCCAATGAAACTGACGTAGAGGCCGTAGAGGTTGACACAGAGGACACAAAGAGCTTCAAGGGCTGCATTGAGGTGTTTTTGTGGGACAGACTGAGGACTAATTGGCTGATGTAGAGACAGAAGGGTAACATAGTTCCTAGAGGGTGGCGTAGTTCCAAAGGAGTGCGTGGAGCAACTTTCGTTGTTTAGCACAAGGAACAGTCGGAGTCACTGCAAGATTGTTCATTCAGTTGCTGATCAACCGGAATTATTCTCCGAATAGAGGTATTGCTACCAAGGGTATTCTCTGAAGGGTGAGCCATTTCTGACATTCTAGTTATATTCAAAAATCTGCTTAATAATAAAACCCTCATATATGATGCACTAGTTTTCCCACATTGGGTTTTTCCAGGGACGATTGTCCAAAAATAATGGTGTCCCTTGTGTTGTCTCGGTTTATTTCAGTTGTTGATCTGTATATTTGTGAAGGTTGCATTTGTGTTTACTTCTACGTTTATGTAAGTAAATAACTTGTTAATGTAAAGAACAAGTAGGAGATAGTAAACCAAATATTGCGGTAGGGGTTTCTAATGTGTTAGATTCAGAAATTTTCACAGAGACCACGAAACAGAGAGAGAGAGAGGCACCAAAATTTTGATTTTTCCTTTCTCCTTGGACTTCCCCAAACTCTCATTCATTTCAGCTTCTCGGCAACAAACCTCACACTCTTACCCAGCTACTAGAGATTTTGAACTTGTGTGAGAGAATGGTGCCCCAAATGAATTCGATGAGCTTACTTTTTTATAGGTTTCTTGTGGAGTCGAATAAGTTCCTTAGGCCGACTTGATCTTCTGTTAGGCCGACATGGTGTGGAGGTTACATAATTCATATTTGACTCAATACTCAACCTTTTTACATGATTCAAAAGCCCGTGAAGGGTCTCTTTAAATGCACAATGACTCTGGACTTCGAATAAATCCTAGAAGTCCTCAATGGGGACTTTGACCTAAAACATGGTGACCCAAGCATGAAACCCATGCTTTAATAAATATACATTATTGAAGACCGAACATAGTTACATTTTCCAACACCTACATCGTTCATTGACAAATCAAAATTGTCTCACGTCGAAGCCCCTCTGCAACACCAATTTGGTTGCTACTTAATAAAAACTTCAATCCCAATGCTAGATTGGGTTTAGTTTAGCAATTCAGCTCAGACAACTCCTTTAACGATTTCAACGTGATGTGTCTCTATCAATATAGTTGAAGAAACAATCACAATCACAAAAATTCATGTTTTCTAAGGTGACTACAACCATGCTTTTGATGCACTTCATTTGACCAAATCGATTAACACAGATCAATTCTCAAACCCAGATTCACATTAACTTCAAGTTCAATACACCTTCATTCACAAGGTTTCATTTTCTAGCTTCCAATGCATTATTTCCTGCTCATTTTGAAAAATTCCTCTATCGGACTTGCCTCTAATCTGGAATTTAGTTGGCCTGAATAATTGGTAGTGATAGGGCCTGTGGGAATTTTTCCAATTTGATGGACTCAGACTCTTAGGAACCCAATCTAGCCTGCTGGAGATGGTAAATTTTCCTTCAAGGAATAAATAATTAAAAAAAAAAAAAAAAAAATTTAACTTGTCCTACAACTATTCATCTCATAATTGTGATTTCCTTCGCAAATTTAATACTTGGGAAAGATGATAAGCCTTCTAATGTTGAACCGCTCAAGCTTGCAGGAAAACCATCTTTGATACCACTGTAATATCCCAAATAGATTCTAACAATTTTGGGATATTATAAAATGTTCCATTTATTTTTTAATTCCATTGATTCCGCTCAAGCTTGCAGGAAAACCATCTTTGATACCACTGTAATATCCCAAATAGATCAATCTCTAACAATTTTGGGATATTATAAAATGTTCCATTTATTTTTAATTCCATTGATTTTGAAGATTTTCAACGATGGCACTTTTCACAAAATTGTAGAATACTCAGAATAAGAAACCATGCCAAATAAGAGAAAAACAAAACAAATACTGGAACTCAACTTTATTTATATAATATATGACATTACAATAGAGGTATTTGAGAGGGAATAAGAAGAAATGAAGCACCAATTGAGGATCTGAATGATCCTCACTCCAATTATCATTGCAGCTCTTTGAAACTTCCAGCTGAAGTTTCCTCAAGGAACGTTGGGGTTTCATCCAACAAACACAATGGAAACCTAAGGGTTTTCATCTTGGGGCTTGTTGAAGCTGGGAACTCCATTCTCCAAACCTCACTATAACAAATGAACAACCAAACCAAGATGTCCCAAGTGATCTCCTCCTCTGCCTTTTAAAGACTTGATAGATCGATCTCCAATCTTCTAGAAGTATTTTATTTTGATTATTTTAATATTATTCTAGAAGCTCCCTCTTCACTTCATCTAAGTGACTTTTCATTTTATTTTATTTTACTTAAAGTTACTTTTGCCCTTTTTCCTTCCATTAATAATTTCCCCTTCTTTTATTTAATTAAGTGACTTTTAATCCGAGAAAATATTAAATCGTCCACCATACTTTCTCTAGCCATTGGAAGTCACATCTCATCATCCCATCTTGTAGATCTTCTCGTTCTATTTCCAACAAGCTATTACACTAAGGTGTTCGATAAAATATTCCTCCTGAATCCCATCCTATGCATAATTAAGTTAGGCTCAATAATAACCTCCTTTTACGGGAATTATCATAATGCAATGGAACTAAAAACAAACTGAGTTGAACTAGCCCTAATGAAGGAATACGCCAAGTGAACGTCGTTGGAACCCATAAAACCCCTCTGGTATCCTTGATGATGCAATCCTTCGCTAAACCATCTTGGTTGTATATAGAGGAAAGTGAGAATGGGAACATTACAAATATTGCATTCCTACTTGTGTCGTCAAACCCAAGGGGGTTCATTCCTACTTATGTCGTCAAACGTGGGGCTAAGTGTTCCATACATTTAAACCTAAAAGGTTAGTTCAGCCAATTGTCACCAATATCGGTAGGCATTCAGTGAGTTCCATGCCACTAGATGCCCAGTTCAAATGCCCCTACATTAGAGGCACTAGTCTACACCTTCATGTTATTACACAATAGAGGCACTAGTCTACACCTTCATCCACAAAGATGTGGAAGCATTGTTGTTTCCCTTGAGATTTTCTTCATGAAGAAGAAAAAAAAAGGTGTCCGCATGAAAAAAAGAAAGGAAAAAATGTATAAGGCTTGTTCTGAAATGGACAGACTTGACATTGCATCAACAATGGATACTACTTCATGTTGAACCCAACACTAAAACACTAGATCTCAAAGGGACTCACCTATAGTAGTTGTTGAGCTACACGGACAATTAGCAAAATGTTGTAGCTTTTGCTGACATTATAAAACATCCACCCTGTCCATGTACTTTTTGCCAATCATGAAAGAATACAATGCAAATAGAGGAATGAACAATCTAATTTACACAGAAGGAAACCCATATTACTTGAATGTTTCAAGAAGCCTCAATGGTATCTTGGAGGTAGTCTCATCCTTGAAGAGACTAACACCCTCTTGAATCCCAGACTTTCTCACTACAGCATAAATGAACTCACCTGAAACAGTTGCAGCTGCACTACAAGGAATATCATCGAAAAGCAGTTCCTTGCTACCATTACTAAAAAAAAATCTCATCCATGCACTTTCCTATAACCATGAACATAACATAACGTAAATGGAGAACTGACAGGAACTAACATACAAGGGTACTGCGTATTACTTGAATGTTTCAATAAAGCCTCAATGGTATTTTGGAAGCACTCTTATCCAAAAAGAGCAGATGTTCCACCATTGGAACAGATTCTTGTTGTAGCATCAAAGGAATCATGATTAGCAAAATCTATAATGAGCTTAAATCCATTTCCACCTAACCTCAGAATTGAAATCAAACTGATTTCAGGCTGGCTGACAATAAATTCTTGCACTAAACATCCGAAAACAAAAATAAATTTGCAGCCTCTTGTACATAAGATGCAAAGGTACTTGTAACTAAAACGGAGACTGGGTTGAGCAAATCAATTTCTTCTTAATGAAACATTCTCAATAGGTAGAATGTAAAATGATTGTTTCCTATACCGGTGAATGCTGTGCGAAAGAGGCCCGTATCTACCATGGATAAATCTTCCATTTGCTTATAGAAGATGAAAATTAGTTTATCGCATATGCATTTTCTATTGCATTTGCTTTAAAATTTAAAATATAAAAGCACAGAGAGAATCAAAACAGAAACTCAGGCATTTTTTTTTATCAATTATCTTGGATTTGATATAGGCATTTTCAAATTGGCTTCAGACAGACAATAGATTCTTGCACTAAACATCCAAAAATAATAATATATTTGCGGCCTTGTACTTGAGATGCGAAGGTGTTTGTGACTTAAAGAGGGATGTAGTTGAGCAACTCAATTTTCTTAATGAAACATTCTCAAAAGGTCAAAGGTAAAATGATTGTTTCTCATACCAGTGGGAATGCTGTGGGAATGTTTGTGACTTAAAGAGGGATGTAGTTGAGCAACTCAATTTTCTTAATGAAACATTCTCAAAAGGTCAAAGGTAAAATGATTGTTTCTCATACCAGTGGGAATGCTGTGTGAAACAAATCCATGTCTACCATGGATAAACCTTCTTTTTGCATGTAGAAGATCAAAACTAGTTTATAGTGTAGACATTTTTTATTGTATTTGCAATCAAATTTAAAAATAAAAGCACAGAGAGGATCAAAACAGAAACTAATGCATTTTGTTGTCAATTATCATGGATTTGATATTCACGTTTAATTTAAAATTTCGAACTGCACAATTTTTAAGGAGGTCCCATTAAACGTGAGAACATAGAATATCCAAGCTTCTAGGGTGTTCTTTAATATTAAAGTTGAAGACAGACATCAACTAGAAACCTTGAAACAACAAGCAGTTTATTCGCAAATTTTTATTAGGGTCAGCCTTCACATACAAAAATGCATTCTGAATCAGACTGGTTAGACGATTGACCTGGAGGGAAGGATACCTTTATGGTTATATGTAACACAACTGAAACAAAAAGAACAGCATAGAGATCCACTTACTCAACAACAATTTGGAGAGCAAAATCTTTCAAAGGAATCCTCTTCAAAGATTCTTGAATTCTTGCAGCTTTCGCCTCAAAATGTGTTTCATCAGCACAGCAACTTCTCATGTGAAGAATTACCCGTCGATCATTTGGTTGCAAGGCAGAATTATATCTACTCATTAACGTTTCCTGTTGTCACTGGCTTCAAATTCAGCCCTGCCACCTTACAAAAGCAAATCATACTGAAATAGAACACTAATGACAGAAAAGGAAGATGATCTCAACTACCTTAAGGATGTCCCAAGGGGAAATATTTTTTTGAAAGGAATCAACAAGTGCTTTGTAAGCCGGGTTTGCAATTGCTGTAGCAGCCAGTGTCCCTACGGGTTCTCCTGGAGATGACTGATCCAAGCTACTCCCAGACGCCCTCCTGTTTGATGAATTGCATGCTACTGAAGAGTTTCTGTTCCCATATTCAAACTGCACGAGAAATTTTCCACAAGCATTTCTGACCGTCCCATCATAGCAGATCGTCAGATCACGTAGAAAGGCCATTAGATTCTTAAAAAGTGTTCCTGGTTCTTTCATTCCCATCTTCTGACAGAAAAGTCCTTCTCTGGAAGAGACAGAATGAATAAATGCCTCGCAGGGATTTAATCCAAAAACATAGGATGATTTAACAAGTCCACAAACTTCAGGCAAATCATCTTTCTTGTGTGGATCCAAAGGAAGAGAACCATTGAGTGGAAGATGTGAAGAAAGCTTTTCAAGCCAATCTCTAGGAAAAGTCTTCCTCCCTTGAAACATTTGAAGCCCTAAGAATCCAAGCTGTTGAACCACTTTCTTAGCAGATCTTGCATTTCCACTGTCAACCATCAGAAAAAAGGAACTTGCAGAAGAAATAGACTTGGTAACATTTTCCTGCACTCCATGTAGATGCTTCTCCACTTGGGAAATGATGGCATTCTCATATCTTCCTCCCCTTACATGCTTCATAAGCCTAGAAATTTCAGTAAGTTCATTTCCTAGCTCTTCTGTAAATATCTTTCTCCGAGAAACACAGTGAGCAGGAACCAAATCATCCAAACCTGCACTAAAACCATCTAAGGATAAAAATTCAATCAGAAAACGTTCAACTGAATTCAAGCACTTCACTGCTTCTCCTGGACCTTTGCACTTAACAATTGCATTAAAAATGTCAGTCAGAGAACTCAGCAATTGTGTTTTATCACCATTGAATAATAGTATTTCACTATTACTTATGAGAAGCCCATTCTCCTCACAGTTCAATTCCGGAGGTAAAGCCATCTGCAGAAGCTGGCTAGCTGTCCAAAATGGCCCCCTATCATGCACTTTAGTGACTGCTGGTTCAGGCAAGGTTCCTGATGTCCACATTGATAGCTGATTCAGTGTGGTCTTATCCAGCAGAGATTTGCAGGATAGAAGCTTGGCAGCCAGCAATGTATCAACACTCAGTGCTATGTTTGCCTCTCCACAATGGGAACTAAACATTTGTTGATCCACACTTAGAAGCTGAGAAAGTTCAGCTTGAGATTCTAAAGATTGGGGATAAAAAACATGTATGCAATCACCATCAAAATCTGCACCAAGTGGCCCACATATGAGAGGGTTAATAATCACTGTAGAGCCTGGATGTACGTATGCTTTTAATGCCTGCAATGAATGTTTGTGGACACTTGGAGGACGATTAATCAAAACAAAATCCCCATCTTGAAGTCCACGGTTAATCACTTCACCAATTTCAACTTTCTTCATTGCTTTTCCAAATGCTTTTGAACAATAATTACCTCCTTTGTCAACATAGGTTCTACACTGTCCTTTGTCTACGATTTTCTGCAATTTTTCCCTATTGTAAACATTTACACGCTCCACAAATGTTACTCTCTTGGCTATCTCTAAAGGTATACCAATTTCATTTATCCCTCTATATGCATCTCCAGTGACAACACATCGAGATGATAGATCACAACTCTTACTAATAAAAAAACTTCGTATTTTGTCCAGCCACATATTTGAATCTAATTTTTTACTTTTTGCATTTCCAGGAAAGTTCGTTGTTGGCAATTTGCTTCCAGGTATCTGAAAATGATATAGTAGCATGTCAAAATACAAAATATTGTATAACACATCAAGATGTATATCCATCCAAAAGATTCTTTCTACTACAAAGTTGTCTACTCCGTATACCTTTCTCCCTGCCCTTACACACAGATACTCTGTGAACAAGGATTGTAGGTCCTTTGCTTCAGCTTCATGTGACATGAATTTAGCCGTGCCGGATCTCGACTCTTTGATCTCTTCAACAACACTAACAATTTTCTTCAGTGTGTGTGTGGCACGGTCCTAGGACAACAAGAGTAATATTGTGAATCAAAAATTAATATTAGGATCTAGATCCAAATTATAATAAAACAGTTGTTTATACTGCAATTACAAAAATGAACTAATAACAAAAATCATGTTACTTACAGATGTCATTAAGGGTATTCCCCACATATCAGGAATTCGTACACAGTTAGGAGGGACCGGAAGACAGTCTAAAATAAGTGCACCTGGCTGTATTACTGAAGTCTCCACACCTAATTTCTTCAGTGTTTTTCGAGGTATTTGTTCCAAAATCTTCAAAGCCTGTCAACATGAAATTTTAGAAGAAATCATTACTAATTCTATCTAATATTTAAGCCAATATTGCCTTTGGCACAATTTTTTTTTCTTCTCGGGTAATTTTTGAATGATACATATTACATACATTAGAAAAAGGTAATCACAATCACAGACTTGAAAATCAAACAATAAATTAAGGTTCATAAAAACTAAATCATCATCATCAACATATATATATATATATGGAAAAAAATCATTTACGTTCACATGTTTTACCCTTAAAATAGTTGGATTCTCTCTTTCCAAAACGTAATGAATGGTGCACAATGTAAATGAAAGTGCTTCTACCTCGACATCTCTTTGACAAAAAAGTTAAGGATTCAGATAAATCCCTCTTGCTGTAATACATGAGAATGAAAAACTAAAACTAACTTAAAATCAGTCCCTCTTTCTGCAATACATATGTAGGTCAAACTAAAACTAACTTCAAATTGACCCCTTTCTATAATACATGCATAGGTCAAACTAAAACCGTCTTTCAGCATGTCAAGTTCTCCGATCATGCTCATTGGAATGAATCCAAACAGCAGATGCAAAATATCAGAGCAATCTGGTACAACTCACCCTTTGTACTTTTAACAATGGCTCACTTATTGAATCAAGGACCATCGTCTCAGCTAACAAAACACTCATAGTGAGATGATTTAAACACATCCTTATAGTTAAACAGCATAAAGAAGATGAGTGACTTTCAAAATTTCAAATATACCCATGTTGACCCTGGAAATACTTCGTTAACAGAATTACTATTAAAATTATGTCCTAGTTTTTCACGTAAATAACAATTTAAAACCATTGGAAATGTAATAAAAGAATCACCAACTGTCACCAGCCTTGCTTTGCTGCTTCTGCATGAGCAATTGTGTAGAATCTAGATCATCACAGTGAAGAAATGATAGCCACCTACCAGTGACGATCCTTCTGTGTCTCACTGTATACTACATTTAAAACTGATCAACAATTGTGCACCTTAAACAGTGAAAAGCTGACACCCACCTAGCAGTGGCAGTCTTTCTGTCTGTCACTCTATATTCACCTACAGTTGACAGTCATTCAGTATGTTGATGTATACTCCATTTAAGACTGCATCAACAATTGTATAGATCTCACAGAAAAAAACCGATACCCACCTAAATGTGACAGTCATCCTTCTGTGTCTCACTGTATACTACATTTAATACTGATCAACAATTGTGCACCTTAAACAGTGAAAAGCTGATACCCACCTAGCAGTGGCAGTCTTTCTGTCTGTCCCTCTATATTCACCTACACTTGACAGTCATTCAGTATGTTGATGTATACTCCATTTAAGACTGCATCAGCAATTGTATATATCTCACAGAAAAAACCAATACCCACCTAAATGTGACAGTCATTCCATGTGTCGCAGTATACTCCATTTCATCATATAGTTATACATCAACTTAGACATTCAATGTGTTCCCACATACAACTCTCCACCTCCTACAATTTATAGGATTCTTCATAAATAGTAGCCAATAAAAAATTCATCACATTACTTCATGCAACAAAGAGTGTTAAAACTATGTAGAGTTTAAGTATTAATTATCTCTGTAATGATTAGTTAAATTAGGCAAAAGGGCATGATCTCATGCCCATTCGCCAAGAGGCATCCGAGGCAGTATTAAGCCAGGGGCCTCAAACAATTGTATCATCCTTTTCAATCTCATACATATATAGAATATATATAATATATATATCACTGAGTTTGTGTGTATCATTTGGTATCAGAGCCGGTTCCAATCCTTGGCTTCCCTGTCATCCATTCCCTTCTCCGCGTCACTGTCAACCTGCTGCTGTCCCTGTTCCTGTCCGTACCCACGTCCCTGTCTTCGTTCCTATTCAAACATCCGCTGTTCTTCATTCTTTCGTCTCACACAGTCTCAGATTCCATTGCCCGCACTTGGCTCCCGGTGACCAAAACATCACACAAACTCAATCTGCACTAACAATCCACTGTTTTGCCCAGACCCTGTCACCCATCCATTTTCTGCGCGCTCATTGTTCCACCGCCGTGCCAACACCGCTGCCAGTCTCACTCTCCACCATTTGTGCCGACAACCCACTGCCATCCTCTGCATTCCCTGTCATCCGTTCCCTTCTCCCCATCACTGTCAACCTGCTGCTGTCCCTGTTCCTGTCCGTACCCACGTCCCTGTCTTCGTTCCTATTCAAACATCCGCTGTTCTTCATTCTTTCATCTCACACGGTCTCAGATTCCATTGCCCGCACTTGGCTCCCGGTGACCAAAACATCACACACTCAATCTGCACTAACAATCCACTGTTTTGCCCAGACCCAGTCACCCATCCGTTTGCTGCGCACTCATTGTTCCACCGCCGTGCCAACACCGCTGCCAGTCTCACTCTCCGCCATTTGTGCGGACAACCCACTGCCATCCTCCGCGTTCTATTCCTTGCCCTCAATTCGTGGCCGCATCTCCACCACCCTGTCATAGCCACATCAGGGCATCTCGCTGACTTTATTACATTGTCAGCTACATCGTATGCGGCAGATTTCGTCAACCAACGTGTCGTTCAGAATCTCCGTTGAGCACAACCCCCACTTAAGAAATTCTTTTATTAAATCTCATTAAATCAATCAATAACTATATAAAGTTACGGCTATATAGTAAAAAAAAATCATATAACTACTAATTATATTCTTTACAACTATATAGTTAATAAAATAAATATTTATTTCCCGAAGAGAAACAAAAAAAAAAAGGGTCAAATTAAGAAAAAGAGTTGAGCTGGATACCTGAGCAACGACTTCATCAATAAGAAAAATATACACTTAGGGTCAAATTAAGAAAAAGAGTTGCGCTGGATACCTGAGCAACGACTTCATCAATGTCGATGGCCAATTTCAATAAAACATTGTCAGACTTTGGGACTAAGGTGACTGGACAAGGCGAAAAAATGGCCAAGGGGAAAAAATCGAGGCACTCCAAGATACAACAAAGAGAATAGAGAGTCAGCTCAAGTAGAACCAAAACGAATTTAAAAGGAACAAGCCGATTTCAATAAAACATTGTTAGACCTTAAGACTAAGGTGACTGGACAAGGCGAAAAAATCGAGGCACTCTAGGATACAACAAAGAGAATAGCGAGTCAACTCGAGCAGAACCAGAACGAATTTAAAAAGGAACAAGTAGTCCTTTCAAATAAGGTGGATCACCCAATGGTATTGTTGACCTGTATTTGTGACGAGATGAAGATTACACTCGATCAAATACCCCACAATAATTAAGCTACTCAACATCTCACTTCTCGAGATTCGTCAAACTCATCAGACTCACATGACAAACCCGAGTCTCCAAAGACATCTTCCATGCCTACTCAAGAAAATAGTAACACAGATTTTCAAAATAGGCAACTCTGGTATCCATACACAAATATGTCGCTTTCAAATCAATACCCCTTCTTCGCTCTGTCGATAGCTACATATCAATGAACAGAAAAACTTGAGCTATCCAAATTTGATAGTAACGAAAAATGCAGCGTTCTTTGGTTCAATAAAGAAGAAGAATATTTCGAGATTTACAATATTGACAATGATGATGAAAAGATCAGGCATGCTTCCATGCAGATGGAAGGTCAATGTCTGAGGTGCTTACATTTATGCATATAATTGGTATATGTGGTCGATAAGTGGTATATTTATGTTTTTGTGATCTTCATACACACATAATATGGTAATTGCGGGATGAAAGCTAAGATAATAAAGAAGTAAAATAAGCCAACATAACTCAAGTAATTGTCAAGTAAGAGGAATCAAACCCTACTCTACTTGCATTGACTTCTCAACATATCCAACCATCAATGCATTTGCCAATAAAGAAGCTCCAAGATAAGAAAATCCAATCCAAACATCAAAATTCATCGATGCTCCAATTCGTCCTCCAAGAAAGAAATGTGAAATTCTCAAGAGAGAGAATGATTCAATCCAAAGTGTTGATACCAAATGAATTCATGTCTCTCTTATTTATACACTCATTAGAAGTTCGAATTACCTAATTTGAGCCTACATTAGCCCATCAACTAAAATAATGTGTAAATAACTATCTATTAGTCACAAGCACACCAAACTAGCTCATAAACAAAATAATAAGCCTCCCAAGAGGTCGAATAATCAATAACGCATGTCGTTGGGCTCTCTAAGAGGCCTGATGAAGTCCACAAGTGCCACAATGATAAATTGGACTTCCAAAAGTAATGGACAAGGGGTTGGCCCCTTGTTCTTCACATAATAAACCTTTGGTGCTCTCAACTACTATGAGGGCACAAAAGTGACCTCATGGGTCTCCAAGTAAGTCGAAGATGTCTGTAGACCATCCACACGGGCTCAAAAGATGGTGTAAGTGATGCTGATGCACACGGGCTCAAAAGATGGTGTAAGTGATGCCACATCAGCATACAAGTCTTGGGTCATCTACCAAGTGCATGGTGCAACTGTAGGTCTGGGTAAGCAAAGGTGAACCAGGTGCATCTTCCTCATCCAATAAGTGAATCTCTGGGGATCCATGGAGTGTTGTTTACTATTGTGGAGGCCCATGACTCTCAACACACACCCTACATGTGCCAATATAGCTCTCTGGAATGTTAGTATCTTGTATAGGAAGACCAAACCCAAGATGTAAACCACCAGCAATCTTGCATATGATCCAATGCGTACCCTAGCCTTCCAGTACAACAAGTCATCAAGGAAATCGAGTAAAAGAGCTTACGAACCATGGACAATAAGTGGGGACTTCATAATGGCATGCCCTTCCATAATGGACTTTGGCATATTGCTAATGTCTCCAAGCTCCAAATGGGGTTAACCAAGAATCCCATTAGGTGGTTTCTACTTCTAAAGGGGATAATATGTCCAAGGTACATCCTTTTAAAGGTGGTGGCATGTGATAAAGAGATGAATGGAGTGGGAAATGAAAAGGAGCAGCCCTAGGCCACATGCTGGGGTACAAGGGTAGCTAGTAAAAGGGAAGCCCACACTTGGTTATATAATGTATAGGAGGAAAAATTCGTGGTACGTGAGGTGCCCCCACCTTGATTTTTCCACCCTTCCTTAAATTCCTTTTGCCTTTTTATGGTTTCTCTTTAATTAATTACTCAGGGCTCAAGGGGTAAGAGCATGATGTGTGAGATATGCCAGTGGATATCCCCTTTTAGGTAGGGCGGTTCATTGCCCACCAAAGGTTGGGACAATCATGGGTTCCTAAATGATAAAAGAGGCTCATCTAGGGCCTGTAGGAACTAGGGCGATGGCCGCCATGATGGGGTCTACAGGGCGATGGCCATCATGATGGGGTAGAGCTCATGTGTTAGCATTTGCCCATGTGCTAAATGTGTTTGTCCCAACCATCTTTTGCATTTTGTGGTACATTTTTCTGTTGAATGTGGCCAATTATGCTTTTAATTTTCTTTTCAGTTGCATCAACCTTCGAGGCATCATTCCAGGCCCAACCCAAGGTGTGGGCAAGGGGAAGGGGAGAGAGCTAGCCCTATGTGGACCTAGTGGACGAATGTGGATCCAACTAGGAGAAATGATGAAGGGGGCAATATATGTGGATGAGGGAGCAGGACCGCGCAACCAAAATCAGGGTTTCCCATGAAGTATCATCCTAAAGCCAAATGGTCTGTAAAAAAGATCCCACAAGACTAGAATCCAAGGTTAACATCGAAAAATGGTTCTAAGGGACAAGAGCACAGACCTAGCCCATTCTTTCCGCTGAATCCCCCCATCAATACATGCCCATAAGTGTCCATGATAAGAAAACTATAATACTCAATTACCAAATGACAAGGCATACCTTTAGGTTCGGGAGGCCCACCTTCAAACATACGACCATGGCAAATGGGTGAGGGACCACATGGCTAGCTCAAGTCGCAGAGAAGTGGCACAATGAGCTAGTTGGTGGTTGCAAAGGGTTGTTGGTTGTCAGCTGAGTACCATCTTGAAGAAAAAAATTCTCCGGGAATATCACCCACAAAATGGTGGGTAACAGGGCTCATAGGCATTAAAGAAGATAACTTTGCACTGATTGTCCCTATTTAATTTGATTACCATGATGAGTAGCCTAGTTGTCAAGATCTTACGTGCCAACGATTACGCTCATCATATTGCTCCCAGCATGTCCCTAAAAACATCAAGAAAATTTACATGTCTAAGACGCTTTTTGAGGAGAAATTCTTGAACTTAATCATTGATTTCTCCATATTCAAGATTGAAGGAACTGGCGATTTCTCTCATCATATTGTTCTCAGCATGTCTCTAAGAAAATCAAACAAGGTTGCATGCCTAAGAAGGTTTTTGAGGAGAAGTGCTTAAACTTAATCATTGGTTTCTCCATATTCAAGATTGGAGGAAAGATCCAAAGATGCAGGCCCGATTCCCCTTTTTCCCTTGCATCCATGCTTCCTTCTCATAGTCCATGGTCTTCCTATTTTCCCATCCTAGCCATTTCCCTCGTCATATTCCTCCCAACATGTCCCTAAGGAAATCAAAGAAAGTTGCATGCCTAAGAAGCTTTTTGAGGAGAAATGCCTGGACTTAATCATTGGTTTCTCTATATTCAAGATTGAAAGAAAGATCTGATTGTGTCCTATTCCCAGTGCCTACCCCCAACTTAACACCACGTTACCTACTACCTAAAACCTTACTCTCTGCGCTGACCACCAGTGACCCTAAGACCAAGGGACGGGCCTGATTCCCCTTTTTCCACTCCATCCATGATTCCTTCTCATAATCCATGGTCTTCCTATTTTCCCACCTCCCAACTTTCTGACTCATCATGTCAATCTTGCGAAGGAGAAAGTGATATTTGGTTGTCCAATCTAATGACTCATAGAGGCAAGATATGTTATGTTGATCTAATGATATGTTGGTTACAATGTTTATATGACTATACTTAGGTCACATGTTGCACGCTAGTATTGCATAGTAGTGTAGTTGCATTGCATATTGTGTGAGCATTCTAATATGATTCATCGCATGTTTCATGTGCATTAGATTGCATTTAAAATAGATTTTATTTTCTTGTATGAATTTTATACTTTCATATAAAACACGGGTGGTACCCTACACCTAGTTCACATGCTCCCAAACAAGTTGATTGCAATGTGCAGGTTAAAGGTCTATGGTCAAAGGGATTGTTGGAGTTCTCATGAACTCTTCGTTCAAGCATATGGATCATGCACTCTACATTGAGCTCATGTCCCAATTAGAGCTAGATGTTATCCAACAAAAGTGGGTGACCGCATAGGAGAAAATTTTCTCCCACAATTCGTATCCAATCGGCTAGCTAGCAACCCCTAACAGCAACCACTAGCCATGTGAATCCTTGAAATGCAGCAGATGGAATTAGTTTTCCTAACTCATTATTCGATTTATTAATTTTCTGATTAATATCGAATTAATCACACTGCAATTTCTTCACAAAATAAAATAAATGTTGTGGAAGTAAAAATGTAGGAAACAGAGAAATGCTAGCACACACAAAAATTATCACACCATTATTTTTGGAATCATGTCCCCGAAAAAACCCAATGTGAGAAAACCGATGCAGCAGTGAGGGTTTTTTATTATTATGCAGCAGACAAATTTTTGAGTACAATAAAATGTCGCCAAATTGGTGATTCTATCCAAGAGAAATACTGGCAAAAATATACTAAGGGATTTTACCCTCTCTCCAAGCAATTCCGGCACCTGACTGCCTTTGAAAAGCTAGTCATCCAAACCATCTGTGTAGGCCCTACATCACCTCTCACAGACCCTCTCACGCTCAACCCATAACCGCTACCAATCAAGTCATCCTGCCTATTGCTGACTAGGAAAATATCTCTCCAACACTCTGGAAAATCTTCCAGACCTCTGGAACTGAAAAACGACCTTCCCTTCAGCCAAATCGAACTGCTCTGCTGAAGCAACTGCACAGTCCTTGCGCTACTTCCTGAAGAATAATTTCGGCCACCTCTTTCTGACTCTCCGAAACTGGAAACTCCTCTAGAACACTGTTATGTTGCCCCTTTGCCACCTGCTACTTGATCTCTGAATCAATTTCTCCGGCTGAATCACCTAGACTAGAAAATCAAACTGCCCAGATGACTTAGTATCTGCACTGCCGTGTTCTCCATCTACAGATTGACCTCTTTTTATAATCTCTAGGTGGGACTCCAATTGCCAAGATTAAAACTTAATCAATGGTTGAGATCATCTCCAAGTCGATCCATGTGAGTTTCTAGATAATTCTCACATTTCTCAATTAATTACTATTAGTTAACCATTTTTACTAAGTTAGACTTAGGAAGTTTTTAATTATGGTCAATTAATTTGATTGAGCCATCTCTAGGTTGAATTTCAAGAAACGATTTCTGAATTTTGGAAAACCCCTGTGTTTTAGCCTCTCCACAAACTTTTGAGACTAGAACACCATCCAATGCTACAAAAACTAACAAGCTGGTGACAATGTGCCATTTATTTCCACCACTTGCATCAATCATATAACTTCTCACCCATCCGACAAGAGCACATGGACAAAGGTGGGATTTTGATCAAAAGGCACTTTATTCATTTCGCAATCGAGTGCTTATGCTTGTTTGTACTTGGGCTTTTGATATGGATAATGGGATGACCTGGAAGATGGAAGGGTCTTGACCTTGATGTTGTTCCCTCGCCTTAAATGGGGTGCTAATCTTCGATCCTAGTTGAGTGTGACCTCCCCTAATGGCCCAATTGGTATAGGTCCTAGGAGGGCCACTACTCGGGAAACCTCGATTGAGATAGGGTATTCCATTTATTATACTTACCACATTACATCAACACTGTTGATCATTTACTAAGCTCTGTCCTTAATAAGATCAACAGCATGTGCAAATCTTGTACATGAAAACCCTGTCAACTTAGTTTTCCATCTGCTCAAAAGATCAAATCCTAGAAGCATAAAAACCATGTCAAGTTCACTTGCCATAACAACCCTGCTCAAGTAACCTCTAATTTACAAGCATATATGAGACCTCTGCTCATATATATCAAACCCTAGCAATACTTTGACTAATATTTTGGCTGCTCAACGAGATACAAGAGCTTCACTGCTCAGGTATATATGACATTAATTGCTCCAGCAGTCAATCTCCATCACAGCCTATGCTGATCAAGCCTAGTTCATCACAACTCAGCCGCATGAAGCCATGTACATCAAGTCACTAGTGCCAATAGTTAACAGACTCTACAAAATAAAATGAGAATCATTGTGGCATCATATATAAAACCGACTCAACACATTAATGCTTCACGCAACAAAGGATCTCACACTGAAATACTACTTCTACAGTGCACTTCTTGCATTAGGAGCGTTTACACACGCTGGGATTGATATACTCTGCAATATACTTATTTTCAAGGTATACTATGATACATGAATGCGTGAAGAATATGCACTCTGTCAGTACCCTTGCACTTCTCCATCCTCTGTCGTAGACTCTGCTCCAGGTCTATGCACACCTTCATGTATTGGCAACCACACCCTTAGATTGCATTTTGCACCAGAGAAAACTCGTATCCTCCTCCCTCAACTATCAAATATCTGTCCATATCAATTTTGTCACTCAAATCTCAGAATATTAATGCACTGCACATTAATCTAGCTCTGTGTGCATGCATTCTATACGATGGTATCTCTCTGTCATTCGCTCCCTATCTCCAGGGAATCCCATCACACAGGTCCTCCAAACCATAAGATCTTTGCGCACAGTACTTTCACCTAAGGTTGACACGTCCTATCAAATGCCATTTCTGATTTGCAAATATACAATCACTTACTCCAAACTTTAACACGTAGCAAATCCATCTTTACTTACGCACTGATTAACAACATGTTTAAACAACTCTTATCAGCTATCTGATGACGCGTCCTTGAAATGTTTATGCAGTGGATATAATTGACTAATAGAGAGATTATTTTTTTTTTAATTATCCACCGGTGAGGCCAAGCTTTATTCTTTCATTCCCGTACATATATGAAGACTTTCGACCAAGCTATAAGGCTTCCTCTCAATTGCTATGTATAGTAATACATAGCCAATTGCAATTGATATGTATAAATGTTTGACGTGCTTTATCTCACACAATTTCTTAATTGAGTTGTCATGGGGACGTGCCCTGACACTGTCGAAATACCATGTTAGAGATGCCAATTGAAATGATTTTGAGCAAAAGACTCCTCTTCCAAGGCCAAGTAGACCAAGCTTTAAAGATTCCAACCCTTGCACTGAAAACCTCAGTTAATACCATGAAATAGCCTGATGAATCAAAGTAGAAATCTAGCGAATAACCCACAAATTCTCACAAGCCTATCACAGAACTCGTTTAAGACTTTGCCACAAAATCAATGAAGTGTCTCGAGATGGAGGCCTGAAACCTCGGAATATGCTACAGATATGTTAGGCCGAAAATGTGTGCCTCGGGGAAGTAAGTGCACAGATATGTCCTCGAGGGAAGGACAAATAGACTCAGATTAGGCCTAAAACCTCAGCGAATTCCATACCCAGAAACAAACCATAGGCTTAAGAATCTTCGACCTTCAGACAGACTTGATTGCCCTGGTGAACCAGGTGGATATTAGTGGCCACCTGCCTATTCCACTTGGACCCCAACACTGCCTCTTTCAGTTTTTCAGTTTCCTTAATTGTAGCACAGTTTACTATTTTTGGTAGTTTTTCAGGTCCTAAACTTCCGGAGCCGTTTTGAGGCCCTAAATCGTGTTTTTAGGGAAAACGGAGAGACCGAAAACATCCCAAACCAATTCGCCCGTTTCTTTCGGCCTTCTCTTTGAGATCTTCGAAACGAGGTATTGTGATAGCCAAACGAAGATCGTATGCCAAAGTTACAACCCCTGGAAGTTGATCTACCAATTTACTCAAATGAGGCCCACAGTTTTGGCGCTTCATCTCCTAGGGTTAGGTTTTTGGATGTTTAGGGTTTTCCATTGTTTCTCAATAATAAAAAGGCTTTTGAGCCTCATTCTAACACAGTTCAGAGGCATGTAGCCACCACATCTCTCCTCAGAGATAAGCTAACATCACCCAAGCTATCTTATTTCCATTATGTTTGTAAGCATAGTTCAATATTTTTCCATTAATGAAATGAAGTGTTTTTCCGCTGCATCTCTTTGTTTATGATTATATTTGTAAGTTGTTGCATTCTTGTTTAAGTTCGTATCAGTGGTATCAGAGCGGTCTACTCTTTCTTTGTTTTTCTTCACATGTCCCCAACGAGGTCAGGGTATAAGGAATTATGGCTTGATCTGGTTGAACCATTGCAAGACCAACCTCGCAAAACCCAACGACCTCCTATGGCAAAAGAAAAGAAAGACAAGGGGGTAGGAGATCCTTTCAAAATGTTGCTCGAAGAAGCTCTCGAGCGACAAAGGGACGCGATGATGGATAACTTTGCCCAGATCCTTCAACGGCTACCCACAGGGGATGCATCTTCATCCAGCAGCCACTCTGGACGCACCACTCCTTTTAAGGTACAAGTTAACTTCGATATTCCCATATTCAAAGGCGTGATAGATGCAGAGGTCATAGATAAATGGTTAAATCTATTGGAAGGATATTTTCGGTTCATGACTTTTCCAATCGGGAAAAAATTACGTTTGCACTTCTCAAAAGCACCCCACACGTCAAGGACTAGTGGGAAACCTATTGTGAACAAAAGGACGAGAGTGAACCCTAGTTGTTTTCAGCTGCACCCACTTGGAATTCTTTCCAAGACGCCATCAAGGAACAGTATTACCCTATCGAGAGCTATGAAGATAAATACATAAAGTGGACCACACTACTGTAAGGAAGGGACCAAGATGTGTCGGAGTTTACAAATACTTTCCATACCCTTCGCACGAAGATGGGTATCAAGGACACTGAGCGGCATTTGGTGCTCAAGTACCACGGTTGTCTACACAAGTACATCCAAGATGATATGGAGTTCTTGGACATTTCCTCACTTGGCATGACGTATCAGTACGCTGTTAAGATTGAGCAGAAGTTTAAACAGAAAAAGCGGGACTTTGGAGCTATAAATCCAAAGCAAGGAAAAGGTGCCCCCAAACCATAGAGCAAGGGACCAAGCTAACGCGAGGCTACCCAGGACAACCCTCCTAAGCTGCAAACAATGAACACCACCACAAAGATGAAGGAGGACACGAGAAAATGGTGTGAGTTCCATGAGAGCTCCACTCACAATACAAGTGAGTGTCGGGCCAAGCAACCAACGATAGCCAAGTTGAAGGCTTCCGAATCAGACGCAGGTTCCAACTCTGAATCAGAACCCGATAAGGGAACTGACAAAGGGAAGCAGATCATTGATGCAGAGCCCAATGCCATCGTGGCCACCACAAAGATCCAGAAAATTGAGCCTGAAGATCCAGAGGAGGGGGAACGCCTCTTCCACTCATAGATGTGGGTGAAGGGTTCTCCGCTACAGTTCATTGTCGACAGTGGGAGCCAAAACAACCTCATTTCAGCAGAAGTCGTGAAGCAGCTAGGCCTAAAGACTAAAGCACATCCAACCGTACACTATTGGTTGGCTTCACCAAGGACGAGATCTTCGTGTCAGCCAGCAATGTCACCTTCCCTATAGCATCAAGCCCTTCATGGATGAGGTATTGTGTGACGTTGCTCCTCTTGAAGTTTTTGATGTATTGTTAGGACAACCATACTTGTGGAAGCGACATGTTGTATATGAGTCTAGACCTCACTCTGTGATTATTACTTTGGCTAATAAGTTGTACAGGATATCGAAGGTAGCCCCGCCTACTGCCACTGCAAAGCAATGCAGTAAGAGCATTTCTCGGACCAAGAAATTCATTTTCCTTATGGTTCGCCCCAAAGGCAAGAAGAAGGTTGTAACCACGACTTCCAGGCAGGGCTCCTCTGCACAGCAGCAACAAATGGACAAGGTCGTAGAGTACAAGGACATTTTCGCCTCACCCACAAGGGTACCTTTGCACTGTCAGGTCAAGCACTCCATCGATTTGACCCCGGGCGCGCCGTTGCCCAATGGACAGATCTATCAACGCTCTGTTCTGGAGAACGATGAGATCAAGAGGTAGATTCAGGAACTACTGTAGAAAGGGCACATCAGGCCAAGCTAATCACCCTGTGGGAGCCCGATTGTATTGGTACAGAAGAAGGATGTGACCTGGAGACTCTGTATTGACTATCGGGCGCTGAACAAGATCACTGTCCGGAATAGGTACCCAATCCCATGGATTGATGACCTTCTGGACCAGCTCAAGGGGGCCAAATATTTCAGCGAGATTGACTTGAAGTCAGGTTATCACCAGGTGCCTATCGAACCCTCTGATGTGTGGAAGACTGCCTTCAAATCCAAGGAGGGCCTTTTCGAATGGTTGGTCATGCCGTTCGGATTGACGAACACCCCTGCAACCTTCATGAGACTGATGGACGACATATTGCGACCCTTCACCAATGCATTCGTGGTGGTGTATCTAGATGACATCTTGATCTTCAGCCAGAGTTGGGAAGAACACTTCCACCATATTCGGCAGGTCCTTCAAGCCCTTCGACAACACACGCTATGTGCTAACGTGGAGAAATGCACCTTTGGCCTGACGCAGGTTCAATATCTAGGGTACACCATTGATGAGAAGGGTGTACATGTGGACCCATCCAAGATACAAGTCATTCAAGATTAGCTAGCGCCAACCACTCTAACAGAGCTCCACAGTTTTTGGCGTCTTGGAAATCCCTACCGCAAGTTCGTGTTGGGGTTCTCTCATATCGCTTGGCCTTCAAGTCAAGTCACCAAGGGCGAAGCGAAAGCAAAGTTCTTTTGGTCGGAAACCCAGCAGCAAGCGTTCTCCGAGTTGAAGAATCACCTCCGTTTTGCACCAGTGCTCACATTACCAGACCTGCAACAACCATTTGAGATTGAGACAGATGCCTCTAATTATGCTATTGGGGCAGTTCTTACTCAACATGGGCATCCAATGGCTTACCACAGTAAGACACTTTCAGACTACCCCACTTATGACAAAGAAATGTATTCCATTGTGCAGGCTCATTGTCAATGGAAGCATTACATTAAGGGTAAGGAAACGGTCATCCACACAGACCACCGACCTCTACAGTTCATAAAGACACAAGGGAAGTTGCAGAATGATTGCCACCAGAAATGGTTCACCTATCTGCAACAGTTCCATTTGAACATTAAGTATAACAAGGGCAACACCAATAATGTCGTTGATTGCCTTAGCAAACCACCGGTCATGGCGCTAATCACTGTGTTCGACTCCTGTGGGCACGAGACATCAGGGTGGGCCGGGTCACCGCCTGTTTACAAGAGCGATCCAAAATTCAACATCATATACCAGACACTCTTGGAAGGGAAGAAAGTTCCAAATTTCCACCTTCAGGATGCAATTGTTATGCCACTTGGGACACATGTTCCTTCAAGTGAGCATGCCAAGATGATTTGGGAGGCACACTACAGTCGGGTCGCTGGACATTTCGGAGTAGAGAAAACAGTGGCGGTATTGCAGAAGTATTTTTATTGGCCGAAAATTCTTCAGGTTGTTGGTAAGTACATTAGATCCTGCACCGCCTGTGCCATTGCCAAACCAACCATCAAGAAGCAAGTCTCGTATACTCCTCTACCTACTCCTAGCCGACCTTGGGAATCTGTCTCTCCATGGATTATATGTCAGGCCTTCTTTCTACTAAGCACGGCAACGATTACGTTTTTGTGGTTGTCGACAGATTCTCTAAGATGGCCATCATGGCAGCTTGCAAGAAGAGTATCTCAGCAGAGACCACTGCTAAGCTCTTCTTCAAGCAAGTGTGGGTACACATTGGGATCCCACAGTCCATTATCTCAAATCGGGGCAGCAGATTCCTGAGTGAATTTTGGTCAAGTCTTTGGTCGATGTTGGATGCAAAACTCACTAAGTCCACGGCTTTCCATCCCCAAACTGATGGCCAAATAGAGGTTATCAACAGAATGATCATGCACATTCTGCACATGTACAACTCGAAGCATCCACACACATGGGATGAAAGTCTCCCCTCTGTCCAACACAACTACAACAGAGCTCTCCACAGCTCAACAGGCCACAGCCCCTTTCAGGTAGGGTTGGGATTTTAGCCATTATGCCCCATTGATGTGGCCATAACATTTACAGCCACTCAGGTAAATTTGGCTCACGTGCAGTCCGAAGCTAAAAGGGCTAATAGCTTCATTGAGCACATTCAACACATCCGCCAACAAGTCCATGATATATTGGACAGATCCAATGCTAAGTACAAGCAGAGCCATGATCAACATCGAGTGCCGCAAAAGTTCCAAGTGGGCGACAAATTTTGGCTTCATTTGAAGAAAGAGCGCCTTGTTGGGCCTCACCGCAAGCTTTGCCTGCTCCGATATGGGCCATACACCATCACCAAGGCTGTCAGTGACAATGCCTTCGAGCTCAGCATCCCACCGTTCCTTTGGCTGCACCGAGTGTTCAATGTAGATCGCCTTCGGCCATACTTCCCACCATTGTTGGACACATATGACATTGCAGAACAGCGCACACCAACAGAGCTAAACCTAGACTACATGGAACAGGCCACCACTGATCGAATCATGGACACAGAGATCAAGAGCACTCGCCGGCAGAAGATCCAACTATATCGGGTTGTCAAATATAGCCAAGTCCTTCACTAAGGCAAGTGGCTCACCAAGAACCAAGTTCAGTAGAAGTTTCCCCATTTCAAGGAGGCACTCAACGTTATGGGGACCATTGCTTCCTAAGGGGGGAGGAATGATCCAAGTGGATATTGGTGGCCACTTGCCTATTCCACTTGGACCCCAACACTGTCTCTTTCAGTTTTTCAGTTTCCTTAATTGTAGCACGATTTACTATTTTTGGCAATTTTTCGGGTCCTGAACTTCTGGAGCCGTTTTGAGGCCATTCCGATGTTTGTGGTCCTATGACTCCAACGTCACTTGGAGGTCATTTATATTATGTCACATTTATAGATGATCACCCCACAAAAAAATTGGGTTTACATAATGGAATCCAAGGATGAACTCTTTACCAAATTTCAAGAGTTCAAAGTTGAAATAGAGAACCTTACAAAAACGAGAATCAAGATATTGAGATCTGATAATAGGGGAGAATATACTTCAAAAGAACTTATAGCTTGTTGTAACTTGTAAGGAGTCTGGGATTAAGAGGGAGATGATAGTCCCATATAATCCCAAGCAAAATGGAGTTGCAGAACGAAAGAATCAATCAATTGAAGAAAGTGTAAAAGCAATGCTACATGATCAAGATTTGTTGAAATTGTTGTGGGGCGAAGCAACAAACACAGTTGTATACATACAAAATCGAAGTCCCCACAAATCACTAGATAACTTGATTCCTGAAGAAGTATTCACTGGGAAGAAACAAAGCTTAGATCATCTCCGAATTTTTGGTTGTTCTTTTTATATTCATATACTGAAGAACAAGAGAAAGAAGTTGGATCCAACATGCATGAAGGGAACATTTGTTGGCTACAGTAATACTTCAAAGGCATGTAGGATCTACATAAAAGGACACCAAATAGAAGTCAATCGAGATGTGATATTTGACGAAAGTATTGCATTCAAAAAATCAAAAGATCTCCCTATGGACACCAAAAAATTTCAAACCTACAATAGAGGCCGAAATTCTGAAGCTGGGAGTCGAAGTTGTGCTACTAGAAGAAAATTGATTGAGTTTGACTTGGACAAAGGAAGCACGTCATTCAGAACAGTTGGACTTGGTCTTGGAGGATATTGGTCTTGGTTGAGAGGTCTTGGAATTCGTTAATTGAAGAATCTATAACGAGAGGAGATTTGCGGGTTTTCTTCTCAAGTGGAGAGGTTTTGACCCTGGCTTGCAACCTACGTTTGTGTTATTGTGTACTATTGTTCTTCTTGTTTTGGTAGTTGTTTGATGATACACAAACAATAATAAGTGAATAAGCTAATAAATAGGAAGAAGTAAAAAGACATCACAAGCAGTTATCAAGAAAGAGAAATCATCCTAACTATTGCCCTATAGATTTCTCAACATGGTATCAAAGCTAAGGTTGGCTAATGGCATAATGAAGATATCTACTACACTGAAGAAGTCACTGTAACAATGTTATGTGAGCTACAACCTGAGCCACAAAGATATGCATTGCGAAAGACACATAGATTATACCATATGCGAGAGCCACAAAGTATACCATATGCAAGAGCCAGAGAGTACTTCAATATTTAGAAAATAACTTGATAATGTATATTAAAATCAAGTAGGAGAAGTAAATTCAGTTTTGTTGCACTAGGGGTTCCTTGAGGATAGGCATTTTCATAATTACACCATATGTGAGAGCCACAGAGTACACCATATGCGAGAGCCACAAATTACATCATATGCAAGAGCCATCTCAAAATACGCATGCTTGCAACCTTAGAGAAACAAATGCGAGAACAGAGACCATACAAATATTGCCACAGATGTCATCCGAAATTATCCCCTGGTGTGATCCAAGCGAACTATAAAAGACCCTTGGAGGGAATTAAATTCAAATTTCATTTCTATAATATTGTCATATAATTTGTAGATCACTTTTAACCAATTGAGAATTCCTTTTGGGGTAGATGGACTTTCTTAGGGGGCGGTAATGTTTCCCCTGGGAAATCATCCCAAAGTTGCCCAATTTCTGTTGAAGTTTCTAAGTTCACTTAGTTTAGAAACCCTTCATGCACTTTTTCTTATTTATTCCTACCTACTTGTTATTTTTCTTTAACAAGTTATTTACAAAGTAAATATTGAAGATAAACACCAATGCATGCTCAATATATTACAAATCAGCAACTAAAAGAAACAAGAACAAACACACCACATGACACCATTATTTTTGGACCAATGTCCCCGAAAAAACCCAATGTGGGAAAACCAATGCAGCTATCTGAGGGTTTTCTTATTAAGCAATATCAGCGTACAATCTGGGTGCCGAAAGTGGCCTACCCAACAGAGAATTTCCTTTGCAACCCTACCTCACAGTTTGAGAGAAATATCCTGGCTGAAACCCCAGAATATCCTTCCTATAGCTCCTCAACACAAAACTGCTCTGCAACCCCAGCATCTATCCAATCTGGACTGCATCAGCCCCTTTGTCTCACATTGGTCGTGCGTCAGCCTTTCTTGGCCTGCGTTAACCCCTCTCTGTCTCACGTTGGCCCTGCGTCAGCTTTCTGGGCCTTTACATCAGATACGCTGCCCTCTCTGGTGCTCTGTGCAACACTTGGCTACCTCTGTGTGGCCCTGCGTGAGCCCTTCATGGCTCTGCGTCACTCCCCTTGGGTGTTGCGCTGCTCTCCCGACACAATCTATGCCTTCTCTGTTTTTATGCACTCAACGCCCCTCAGTTGCTCTCCCGATCACTGATTCTATCTCTCTTAGCAAACCCCGCTCTAGAGAATAGAATGATTGATCACTCTGGTGTATTCTCCAAGTGACCCTTAAGCCGCCTTTTATACTTTTCCTGTTGAAATATCAACGGCCAAGATTAAGTCCCTAATCAATGACTAAGATTAGATCTGACTTGATCCATGTCTTTTTGGACCATTCTAACACAGATTCATATTAATACACATTAATATTTTATTTTCCCTAAGTTTAGACTTAGGGACTCCATTAAAAATATTAATTATTTTAATATCTCTTGATCTGTTTAGAATCTACCCAAACCCTTTCTGGGTATTGGAGATCTTATTTGCCCCAACCTCTCCACCAAATTTCGTGGCTAGAGCACATCTGATGCTACCCCAAATCAACAATTTCCACCACCCACGTGATTGAAGAATAATCTTCATCCATCACATCTTGCCACACTTGCTATTGTGTGGCCTCCTGATAGCTGGAAGGTTTGCTATCTACTAACTGACTGACCTACGCCATGTAGCCAGTGTACCTCTTTGGTTGTCTCTACTCTCTCCTACTCGTCCCAGGAGCCCCCACAAACTCCTGAGCATCCTTGAGTGCAGCGTGAACCTTGCGATTCCTCCTTCCAATAGTGGAGATAGGAATATCCACCTCCATATCCTCCTAATGCATCTCTGAAATTTGTTGCATCTTTTGCTCCATGCTTTGTGAATCCTAGGGAACATTCCCACCTGAACTTGTGCTCATACTAGTCATTGTACTCTTGTTCTATTGTTCCCCCTGATTCTGCTACAAAACTCTAGGAGCTTCTGTTGGCTACTCACTCTAATCTTCAACTGCAACCAAATCTCTAGACTTTTTGTATGCCTTTTCCTCCATGAACTTGACATCCCGCCTAACTATAGTCCTCCTAGCTCCTAGGATGAAGATCCTGAATGCCTTAGAGGTTTCACTGTAACCAACAAAGCAACCTCACTCCACAATCTAATCTAACTTCAAATGTATCTCACCCAGAATGTGACAATACGCTAGACAACGAAACATCTTGAATTCAATGACATATGGCATCTTCCCGGTGAAAGCCTTTCCAAGCGCTCTCTGTGTGACCCAATTATGTTTGTAAACAGTTGTACTACATGCCTCAGCCCAAAAATAATGTGGGAGATCTTCGTCATACAGCATCACTCGTGGTGCCTCCAAAATCAACTGGTTTTTCCTCTCTGCAACACCATTCTTTTGTGGGTCGTGTCTCACCAGGAATGTGACAATATGCTAGGCAGCCAAACATCCTGAAGTCAATGACATCTAGCCTCTTCCCAATGAAAGCCTCCTTGGGAGTCATCTTGCCGAGCGCTCTCTGTGTGACCCAATTTTGTATGTAAACCATTGTACTACATGCCTTTTCCCAAAAATAACGTAGGAGATCCTGGTCATATAGCATCGCTCGTGGTGCCTCCAAAATCAACTGGTACTTCCTCTCAACAACCCCATTCTGTTATGGTTTGTAAGAAACAATCCACTCTCTCCCGATTCCTACCCTTGCGGAAAACTCCTAGAACTCCTTGCTGGTATATTCACCTTCATTCTCTGACCAAAGAGTCTGGATCTTTCTACCTATCGCATACTCCACTAGAGCCTTAAACTCCTGAAAGTGATTGGAAACCTTATCCTTATTCTTCAATAAATAGATCCAAGTCTTCTTAGAGGAAAAATCAATAAAGGTACAAAATTACTCATGCCCTCTAAGATATCTCGTCGACATTGACCCAGATATGTCAGAATGTACAAGGTCTAGAATCCCTTGTGTTCTACTGTCACTCCTTGGAAAAGATGCCTTGGCAAACCTCCCCAACACGCATCCTCTATACACATTATCGTGCACTGTGCTCACTTTTGGAACACCTATCACAGTTTCACGAAGCAATCTAAGTGCTCCATGATGAATATGGCCCATTCACTTATGCCATTGCTCCCCCTAGTCTTTGAGATTGTTGCTAACTAGTGCCTTGGGAGTATCTAACTGCAACTTGTATAAATGGTCACTCCTCGCACCAAATGTTATAGATGTTCTCCAATTCTTGTGCTTCAAGAGCACTCTATCCCCTCTAATGATAACATCGTACCCTTTATTCAAAAGGACTGATACAGAGATCAAATTAACCTACAATCATGGCACATGCAACAAATCATGGATGGGTATCTGCTTGTCATTCACCCTATGAAATAAAATAGTCACTTGTGCTAGACGAGTGCACTCAAACTTATTCCCCATCTGAATCTGGAACCTGATGTCCTCCATCTTGTAACTAGAGAAGTACTCTCTAACTCTTGTCATGTGGAATAATGCTCCACTATCTATATATTAGACACCCTGTGAGGATGAGCTCAGGCAAGCGATCAAGGCGAACTCTTGATCCATCCTATTCGAGAGCTCATCTGCATCTGCTGACGCTGCAGCCTACTTCTTTCCCTTCTTCCCTAGAGGACAATCACTGACAAAATGGCCAAACTCGTGACAACCATAGAAATTGACCTTTGATAGGTCCTCCTTCTTGCTCTTCTCTCCTTTCGAGCTCGGTCCCTTGCTAGACCCCTTCTTCACTTTTCCCTTCCTTGATAAGGCAACATTCTCCTGCTCCCTCTAAACCTTCGATGTCTTGGTCGCTGCTAGTGGTTCCCTCGACTAAGATGAGCCTAAGCTCCTCTGAGTGAAATCACTCCATAGGTGATCCCAATCTAGAAGTTTATATCATCATGAAATCACCTTAACGAACATACGCCATTTCTTGGAGAACCCAGTGAGTGTTATACACATTATCTCATTGTCACTAGGTTTAGCTCCAACTGCAGCTAACTAGTCTCTGACAAGTCAAACTCTGGTCAGACAGAAAGTCGCATCTTCGCCCTTATTCTGCTTGAACATCCTTAGCTTCTCCTTGGGAATAATCTCCCTGTTTTTTTAAAGATCTTGGTACACATTTTTACGATGACATCCCACATTTCCTTTGTTGACCCTTTCTCTGAGATATGTGCAACAATATTATCCCTGACTCCAAGAATCATCCTCTTTGCTTTACTAATATTCTTTTGGTACTCATGTAACATGATAGGATTTATTGGTACAGTAATGTGTTGTAGCAAACTCCTTCAGACCATACTCGTCCAAAAAGAACAACATCCTGGCCTTCCATACTCCAAAGTTAAAGGCTCCATCCAACCTGTTTTGATCTCTCAATCCAATTGCGGCTACCTGTGGAAAAAAATGGAAATTCAGCGAACTCAAATAAACTACAGAAATGCACTAAAGAACTCGAACTAGACCGAAAATTGATCTAGGTTTCAACCCTTACGCTCTTCTCTTCCTTTGATCTGCACAAATCTTCCTTCTACCTTAAATCCGCTCTGATACCATGTGAAATTTTAAATATTGTTGCACTTATTGGTTATTATTCTCCTATCTTTTCAGATCAACTGCAAAATACTTGCAGCAAATATTGTATAAAGCACAACTGCAACTTCACAAAAACATAAATAACCATAGGAACTGAGAAAATTATACGCATACACGCAAATATAGAACACCAGTATTTTTGGACAAATGTCTCTGGAAGAACCCCAAAGGGAAAACCAATTCTACAGATGAGAGTTTTAATTATTAATTCTTTAGCAAAAATATTACCACTAGTTGTTGTAAGATGGAAAACCTCTGGAAAAAAATTTGCACCACTTCTACAAGTCTCCTTGACCTCCTAAAAGCTATTCGACCCCACATTGTCTGGGAAAATTATCTCAGCCTCAACTAGAAAATCTCAACCTCGGCTAGCAAGTCAACTAGCAAGTCAATCCCCTATACAATCGACCTCTCGTATGATTTATCCTTGCTCTGATACTTCGTCCTTTCTGAGCAATTCGCACTGCCAGCCTGGGTAATTCGCAATCTCCGCTGAAGCAATTCACACCACTAGAAAATCGGCGTCTCACTACAGAAAAATTGATCTCCAATTCTCTCTAGAAATTGTTGTGAAGAATCTCTTCAGAAATCTCTGCTGAAACCCCTGCTATTGATTTCCCTGTGTTGCCTTTGCGCGCTTGCTATCACTGTAACTTTGTGTCTCGACGTGTTCTCCAAATGCCCATCGATTTCCTCTTATAATCTCTTGTTGACAAATCAACGACCATGATCTAATCACAATTGATGGCTAAGATCATCTTGACCCCATAAGTGACCTTTCTACAAGTCTCTAGAGAAAATTTGAGTTACCCCAATAAATATTGATTAATTAAGCCTATCTCCCTAAGTTAGACTTGGGGAAATTAATTAACTACTTAATTAAATCTAATCAAGGTCTTTTATTACGAAACCAATTTTGGGTATTGGAGAAAATGAAACCAATTCTAGGTATTGGAGAAAATGTGTTCGTTAGCCCCGTAGACACAATCTGAGACTAGAACACCTGTCTGAGAAACACAAACACAAAGAAATGCCACTTCTTTATGGCTTGATCAAGCTCTCTCCCCCCTCTCTAGCTTCATCGAATGAGGTGATAGAGAGCGCCAGTCTAGTTGCTATTGAGTTGGTGGTCCAAGACTTCACATCTAGTATGATCACTTTCGAAATATGTATCACCCCAATATCCACATTACTCTCTCTTTTGCTTTAGGTTCTTCAAAAAATTCACTTCTTTTTCTATCATATGCAATGCATTCTAGGTCAACCACATCAACCACAAGTTTTTGTATGATTTGCTCCTCAGGGGATAAAATATTTTCCAAACTGCCTAATATGTTTACATAGTCCACCACTATCCTTTGCATGTCCACTTCTACTTCTATCTGTTATATTCCTTATCTGATTACATCAATTTACTTTTCTTTCATAAGAGGGATTTGAGCCTCTTCGTAGGAGGCTTGTATGTCAGGCATTTCCCAAGAATCCTGAGCATCAGTAATTTCACTGATAGGAGTTGTCATTGCCTCTTGAATCTATTCGTTGTTTGGTGCCTCACCATCTCTAATGAAGGTGATTGCTTCCATTACAGTCTCTTCCTAGTTTTTGTCGACAATCCTAGAGAGATACACATTTAGAACTCGGATATTATTTACCTTGATTTTATCCTCTTATGTTAGTTCAATGAGTTGACGCTGCCTTTAATTCTACCTTCTTTTTCTCTTCTTCTTCCTTTTCCAATTTCTCCTCTTACTCCTTTTGAGCCACTTCTCGTTCCTCTAGCCTCCTCCATTCTTCTAAAATTTTGGTTGTTGTCTACATCTACCCTCCTAAATCTCTTTTAAATTTTTCCTCTTGTTCTTTCCTTCTTTGTTCTATCAATTATTTCCTTCTTCGTTTTGTTGCTTCTTGTAGTCTTGTTGGACAAGACATTCTAAAGACTCTTCCTCTTCTTACTTTCTTTTCAATTCTTCCTCTACCTTTCTTTCTCATTCTTATTCTTGGACCTCCCTTTTGTGTTCCTCCTATATGACTTTCAACTCTACTTCCTTTTTCAAGTGAGCTATCTTAGCATGCCTTGCTTCCTCGACTTTCATCTCCACAACCCCATAACTGATGTTTTGTGTTTGTTCTTCTAGAGATAATGTACAAAAAAACGGTAATGTTGGCTCTTCTCCTTTGCACATCTTGACGATCCTAGGTATTTTCTATGTATTCCTTCCTACTAGCTCTCATGAGCATATGGCCATGAGAGAGATACTTCTCCTAAATGTTTTAGCATTAATCTTTTAGGATCATGTCTAAACCTGCCCGTTTGAAACTTATTCTAGTTGTGCTTTCCCTTCTTGCTAAGCATGCTTGGTGTCTATTCTAGTTGTGCTTTCCCTTCTTGCTAAGCATGCTTGGTGTCTCTCACCACATAGTATCCCACTTGAAAATTGTATGGAACAAAAAGTCTCGTCTTGCTTATAAGATGCATGGTGTCTCTCACCACATAGTATCCCACTTGAAAATTGCACGGAACAAAAATTATTTTCCTATCCTTTCATAATGTAACATCAAATCCTAACATCATAGTCTCTTAACAAATTTCTCCTACAACCAACCTAAAATATTGATGAAATATAAATCCTAGGTATTTTCTCAGTGTTTCTTCCTACTAGCTCTCATGAGCATATGGCCATGCGAGAGATACTTTTTCTAAATGTTTTAGCTTTAATATTTTAGGATCATGTCTAAAACTACCAGTTTGAAACCTATTCTACTTATGCTTGAAACCTATTCTATTTGTGCTTTCCCTTCTTGCTAAGCATGCTTGGTGTCTCTCACCACATAGTATCCCACTTCAAAGTGGTATGGAACAAAAAGTCTCATCTTGCTTAAGCATGCATGGTGTCTCTCACCACATAATATCCCACTTGAAAATTGTTGAAACCTATTCTAGTTGTGCTTTGCCTTCTTGCTAAGCATGCTTGGTGTCTCTCGCCACGTAGTATCCCACTTGAAAATTGCACGGAACAAAAATTATTTTCTTATCCTTTCATAATGTAACATCAAATCCTCACATCAATCTCTCTTAACAAATTTCTCCTCCAGCCAACCTGAAACATTGATGAAATATAGATAAAGAAGGCCACTAGCTCCATAAATGAGGGGATATACATGTGATCCTTTTCAAAATACCAATTTGATGCATCTGAGGATCTTCTTGCCCTATTTTAATAGGGTAGGACACCCTTGCCCAAAGATGAGTTGGTCCAAATGAGCTATAAATGTGTCACATATCAAGGAACTCACATGTATGACTCAGCTAAGATAGTGGTAGGATATCTTCCTCCAACCCTATTGGAGTACCTCTTTTCCTCTTTCCACCAACCACATAAAATCTTTCCTATATAAAATCATTGTTTAACAAATCCTCATCATCGAGGTTGTAATAAAATTATTTTCTTATCCTTTCATAATGTAACATCAAATCTTGACATCATAGTCTCTTAACAAATTTCTCCTACAACCAACCTGAAACATTGACGAAATATAGATAAGAGGGCCACTAGCTCCATAAACGAGGGGATATATGTGTGATCCTTTTCAAAATACCAATTCGATGCATCCAAGGATCTTCTTGCCCTGTTTTAATAGGGTAGGACACCCTTGCCCAAAGATGAGTTGGTCCAAATGAGCTATAAATGTGTCACATATAGGATAGTGGTAGGATATCTTCCCCCCTGGTAGGATATCTTCCCCCCACCCTATTGGAGTACCTCTTGTCCTCTTTCCACCAACCACAAAAAATCTTTCCTGCATCAAATTTCTCATAGAAACTCACTATAAAATCATTGTTTAACAAATCCTCATCATCTAGAAGTTGTAATACCTGATTAGATCTTGAGGAAGGAAGTTGTCAATAAAGAAAAATGTATCTAAGTTTGGTCTTCATAAAATGTATTTTTCAAAAGAGCTTTCATTATTGTTATAATGACTTATTAAAGCATGGGTTTCGTGCTTGTTTCATTAAAGCATGGGTTTCGTGCTTGGTTCATTATTTTATTAAGTCAATGTCCCCATTGACGACTCCTAGGATTAATAAAAGAGTCATTAGAGTCATTGTATATTTTATGAGACCCATCTTTGCCCAAAAATGAGTTGGTCCAAATGAGCTATAAATGTGTCACATATCAAGGAACTCACATGTATGACTCACCTAGGATAGTGGTAGGATATCTTCCCCCGAGTTGGTCCAAATGAGCTATAAATGTGTCACATATCAAGGAACTCACATGTATGACTCACCTAGGATAGTGGTAGGATATCTTCCCCCCACCCTATTGGAGTACCTCTTGTCCTCTTTCCACCAACCACAAAAAATCTTTCCTGCATCAAATTTCTCATAAAAACTCACTATAAAATCATTGTTTAACAAATCCTCATCATCTAGAAGTTGTAATACGAACTCACATGTATGACTCACCTAGGATAGTAGTAGGATATCTTCCCCCAACCCTATTGGAGTACCTCTTGTCCTCTTTCCACCAACCACAAAAAATCTTTCCTGCATCAAATTTCTCATAGAAACTCACTATAAAATCATTGTTTAACAAATCCTCATCATCGTTTAACAAATCCTCATCATCTAGAAGTTGTAACTTGTAATACGAACTCACATGTATGACTCACCTAGGATAGTGGTAGGATATCTTCCCCCCACCCTATTGGAGTACCTCTTGTCCTCTTTCCACCAACCACAAAAAATCTTTCCTGCATCAAATTTCTCATAGAAACTCACTATAAAATCATTGTTTAACAAATCCTCATCATCGTTTAACAAATCCTCATCATCTAGAAGCTATAATACCTGATTAGATCTTGAGGAAGGAAGTTGTCAATAAAGAAAAATGTATCTAGGTTTGGTCTTCATAAAATGTATTTTTCAAAAGAGCTTTTATTATTGTTATAATGACTTATTAAAGCATGGGTTTCGTGCTTGGTTCATTATTTTATTAAGTCAATGTCCCCAGTGAGGACTCCTAGGATTAATAAAAGAGTCATTAGATCATTATTTTATTAAGTCAATGTCCCCAGTGAGGACTCCTATGATTAATAAAAGAGTCATTAGAGTCATTGTATATTTTATGAGACCCATCTTGGGTTTCGAACAATGTAAAAATAATTACTTTTGAGTCAAAAATAAATTATGTAACCTCCACACCAAGTTGGCCTTAAGAAGATCAAGTCAGCCTCAAGGAAGGTGATTCGACCTCATTGGAAGGCTATATATACAAGGCAGTGCGACTTCATTTGAGCATCTCACTCTCTCAAGCGTAGTTCGATATTTAGACGCTGGAAGCTGGGAAGAAGTACAAAGTCGAAGGAAGGGGCTAAAAGGAGTGCGAGTTTGGTGAAGGGGGAAGGGAAGAAGAAAAATTAAATTTTGGTGTCTCTCTCTCTCGTGGGCTAGTTTAGGAGATCGAAGTCTCCTAGTCAAGGTCGAAGCTACTACTGATGTCAGAAGTTGAAGTCGAGAAGGAGAGGTTGGCTTGGTGTGGAGTCTCAAGGCAAACTATTTAAGGAAGAGATTTTGACTGGGCTTTCCCCCTAGCTAAGGGTTTTTCCCTGGCAAAGTGCCTACATCTTGTCTTGTGATTTTGTGAAATTCATGCACGCATAATTTGGTAATTGCTTTGATGAAGGATAATATAGAATAGGTAAAAGAAACCAACATAGTTCACAAGTAATTATCAAGAAATAGAAATCTCACCCTAATCCTAGTGCCATTGATTTATCAACAATAAATGCACTCTCCCTTCTCGCTAGTGATCAATGTCCTTCGCACTACCAAATGTGGAGCGCATCTTCTAATAAAAGACAAAAAGTTATCACAAACCTTTCTCAAATTTTGGTCACTATGCAATGTGAATTTTGGATACTCTTGGTTTTGAACATATTGTACATGTGACCAACAAGGGGATCCCCGTGTCTATCTTTCTCATCGAGAATGAAATGACAACATCAGATTGCCTGAGAGTGTGCTTCTTCCCGCATCAACGCAAGGCTAGATTATTTGACAAGCTCCTTCCCCTTTGCCTAGGACTTCGGATTTTTACACTGGGGTTGTAACATATCTTCGATTTACCCTACATCGAAAGTCGTTTAGCTAATGTTCAACATAAAAACAAAGAAAGAGTAACTTGGAATTATTTGCATATTAACAAAAATAAGTATAGACTAGAGATGTGTTGATTTGGGGTAGCATCGGATGTGCTCTAGCCACGAAATTCGGTGGAGAGGTTGGGGCACATAAGATCTCCAATACCCAGAAAGGGTTTGGGCAGATTCTAAACAGTTCAGGAGATATTAAAATAATTAATATTTTTAATGGAGTCCCTAAGTCTAAACTTAGGGAAATTAAAATATTAATGTGGATTAATATAAAACTGTGTTAGAATGGTCCAAAACACATGGATCAAGCCATATCTAATCTTAGCCGTTGATTAGGGACTTAATCTCGGCCGGTGATATGTCAACGGGGCAAGTATAAGAGGAGGCTTGACGATCACTTGGAGAACACACCAGAGTGATCAAACATTCTATTCTCTAGAGCGGGGTTTGCTAAAAGAAATAGAATTAGCGATTGGGAGATGCAGCTGAGGGGCATTTGAGTAAAGAGAGACATAGAGGCAGAAATAGTGCCGAGAGAGTAGCGCAGTAGCCCAGGAGAATAACGCAAGGCCTCGGAGAAGCCAGCGTTACTGACGCCAGAGGGCCAGAGGGCTGACGTGGACTCATCGGGGGTGACACAAGGCCAGCGTGAGACAGAGAGGGGTTGACGCAGTCTAGAGAGAGGCTAACGCTGGTGTTTCTGGGGCACATTTGTGCTAAGTAGCTACCGAAAGGATTATCCAGGGTTTCAGCCAAAAGATTTGTCAAAACCTGAGAGGTATTATTGCCAAGGAAATTCTCTATTGGGTAGGCCAGTTTCAGAAAACCCTCAGATAGTTGCACTGATTTTCCCACATTGGGTTTTTCCGGGGACATTAGTCCAAAAATAATGGTGTCATATGATGTGTTTGATTGCCAAGGAAATTCTCTATTGGGTAGGCCATTTACAAAAAACCCTTAGATAGCTGCACCGGTTTTCCCACATTGGGTTTTTCTGGGACATTAGTCCAAAAATAATGGTGTCATATGGTGTGTTTATCTTTGTTTCTTTTAGTTGCTGATCTGTAATATGTTGAGCATGCACTAGTGTTTATTTTCAGTATTTACATTGTAAATAACTTGTTAAGGAAAATAACAAGCTAAGTAGGAATAAGTTAGATAAATTGCATGGATGGTTTCTAACAAAGTAAACTTAGAAACTTCAACAAGATGATTTCACCTATGGCAATTGTAAAGATCCTACCTTGATTCACCTATTTGTAAACCAATAAGCACACCAAATTGGGCAATCTCACTATGTATGAATACAACTATTACTCGCTTGCCTACATATAGCTCTTGCACAAAATTTTGCAATGGAATGAGAAACTACAAGTTTGTTGATGAAATTAAAACCCAAATTGAACACCAAATATTTGTTAGTTATGATGGAATTCCTAGGATCGCCAAAGTTTTAGTGAGGTAATGTATGCTCAAATCACCTTTGAGGGCCAATCTAATGTTCCACACACGCGAAAGTGAAAATCGCCATTTAAGGAGATTTCAAAAATAAAAAATAAAAACTTTTGCATATTTACATCAACAATCACCCTTTGATATGTGATGTCGTGAATTGACAATTGTTGTTATATCTTTCAAGTTTCGATAGTTTCCTCAAGATGCATCAATAATATACAGAACAAATCTTATCAAATGTTGACTAATGGCCATCATAGGTATCCCTTATGAGTGAAACCACGTTGATGATGACATGGGATTATAAAAGTATGACATCATTGGGCTTAGTTGGCGGCAAGATCTAGAGGTTTGAATAAAACCTATCTCAGATGAGACATGTTACTGATGCTTGAATATTGGTTCAATCATTACCAGCAAATCACATTAGTTCTTGACTTGATGTTAGCTAAATCTTGCCAAAACACCAGTGACCTTTCAGCGATCAACAATCTATGATATCAGTGGCATCATCTAGGTAGTAAACCTCAACAAACACAGATGAGGCTTGTGGATTGTCAGACAAAAATTTTGGGTGCACAATATGTCGCATCAAATATTGTTTAACAGTGATAGACGGCTTATTGGTCATGTGTCAATTGACCCAATTCTAGTTTTTGCATATTGGATGAAAAACCTTCATCTACATGTTAATTTTGCAACTGCAGTCAAATTCCACCTTGGACACCTCAGATGATCGAGATCATAATTGCGGTCAAATTCGACCTTGGACAGCTCAGATGACCAAGATGATGATTGCATTAGGTTCCACTTTTCGAGAGGACCAAAATCAACCTAAAGATCACCTTATTTGGATACGTGAAAGTTGGTTTTTGAATTTATTTATTCACTCATGTATTGGGTTAGGTCGGCCCTAAGCACATGTTAAATTGGACAGGTTAGCCTCAATCCCAAGTGGACCGTTAGGAAAGCCTATAAATAGAAGAGACCTCAAGTTCATTTGGACACATTTTGATCAAGCCATCTTCTCTTCTCTTATTGTCATGGTTCAAACAAGTCAGACAAAGGAAAGCTCATGCAAAGGGTCTGAAACTACAGGGTCGAAGCTCGCACTGATCTAACATTTTCTTGATCTTAGAAGTTAGCATGTAATTGAGTATTTTCGTCCTTGGCCGCTAGCACAGTATGGTCCTGACAACATCCAGGGAGCCTTGGGCTGGCATAGAGTGTTTATGGGAGCGTTTAGGAGGCTAGCGTTTCTGCTGCTCAGTTTGATCCCTGGACGCACGCGCAGTATGGTCTTGAGAGCGTATGGGCTGCCATAGACGCTTGCACAAAAGCCTTGTGAGAGGTCGAGGGTCTGAGGCAGATCCTTGACGCCCTCATCCAGTTCACCTGGGAGGGTTCAAATTTGTTCTGGACACAATCTTCCAGTTCTGCAAAGAGCATCCAGAATTGCTATTAACGCAAGTCACTCCTCCCTACGTCCAGGACTCAAAGATGAGATTTCAGTATTTCAAAGATTTCGCTCAGTGACAGCAGTATCCAGCAGTTGACTACAGTGAGTAACAACACACTACAGTCCTTAGAATCAGGGTTGTGATTATAAGCATGATTAGATCTGTTTCATGGATATCATAGTTGTTATGTTGCATAGATAAAGTTATGGATCATTGTACTCTCTTTTCTTGAATCATTTGATGATGATCTAAGAAGAAGATTTGCAAGGGTTTTCCCCATAGTGGGTTTGCCTTGGTCTTGAACCAATCCTAGTGTCTCTATGTGTGTGCGCTTTTATTCTATTGTTCCTTTATGTTTCGCTGCATTGATGATGATATGTTGTCCTTTCTCTATAAAGGCATATGCTGATGAATAATGGAACCAATCCTAGTGTCTCTATGTGTGTGTGCTTTTATTCTATTGTTCCTTTATGTTCCGCTGCATTGATGATGATGATGTTGTCCTTTCTCTATAAAGGCATATGTTGATGAATAATGGTGTAGATCTGAATAATGTACTGATGATATGGGATGAACTTAATGTATTAATGAAGAAATGCAATTATCAAAGCAAAGAACAATGTAGCCCTATGAAAAATGAACACATGTCGCCCTCCTTAGTCAAGGAAGGAATTTCATTCATTCCCCTCAATAGAGGAGGGGAAATCTTTGTTTTGGAGATATCGATTTTCGAAAAAATGGGAATCCTAGAATGCTAGGGGTCAACTTTCACTACCTCCCTCCTCTGTTTTGGAGAAATGGATTTTAGAAAAAATGGGAATCCTATAATTCTATGGGGCAACTTTCACTACCTCTCTCTCTCCAACTAGACGAAATCTGTTGGGTAGCACAATATGCAACTCATCAAATTCGGTCAAACCTCAATAGGATTATTGGCGATGTCACGGGTTGCAGATGAATTTGGGCAGTTTTCAACAAGGTTGATTATTCTTTGAAACATTTCATGGGTATTTTCAAAAACACGAAGCGCCATTATTGATCAAAAAATTTTAAGCGGTCGAGAAGACAAAGTGGTAACCTAACATGTCTTCAAGGGAATTTTAAGAGGGTGTGTTGAATTTGGTAGGTTTTCAACAAGGTTGATTATTCTTTGAAACATTTCATGGGTATTTTCAAAAACACAAAACGACATTATTGATCAAAAAATTTTAAGCGGTTGAGAAGACAAAGTGATACCCTAACATGTCTTCAAGGGAATTTTAAGAAGGTGTGTTCAGCAGCCCTGCTCAGCACATAGTAGCACCAATACTGATCAGGCGAATCTAGAAAGATTATGAAATTCTGTCTAACACTCTGGAATGTAATTTTAACTCTAACCATTTTACTAAATGGAAGCCAAACTTCTGTTAATAAATGAAGCACAATAATATATACTAAATTGTTTGCATTTTGTCCATATCCACACCCCCATGCATGTATATGTACATGGCAGCAGGTCTAGTGTAAACGAAAATATTTGAATTGGGAAGATAGACCTAACCACCAAATAAAAAAGGTCCAAATATTAGCCAACATCCCCTCGAGTATATTTCACTTAAGAGTACAATATTGCTAAACAAGCACAGTTCTGCAGTTAGCATTTTGGCTATGCTTCTTATTATGGCAGCAGTTCTAGTGTAAACGAAAATATTTGAATTGGGAAGATAGACCTAACCACCAAATATAAAAGGTCCAAACATTAGCCAACATCCCCTCAAGTATATTTCACTTAAGAGTACAATATTGCTAAATGAGCACAGTTCTGCAGTTAGCATTTTGGCTATGCTTCTTATTATGATATCAACCGTAATTCAATTCTGAAACTAGGAAATATAGCATTTTTCTTATTCATAAATATGTACTCTAGCAAACAGAAAATTACAGGCCTGCAAAAAGTAATTGTAGAACAGAAAAGTTACCTCAAAAGGAAGCAGGCTCCGAGAAGAACTGTTGGTTGATTGATAACCATATCTTTCTAAAAAGGACCAAAAGTCACTAGGCACAACTTTCTTTGAAGATGCTTCCAGCTCTAAAGTCTTAATACCCTCTGGCTTGCAAACCACCTTAACAGTAATTGTAGGATATGGCTCTGCAGCTTCTTTACTGAATGTCTACATGAAAAATGCAGAAAACTCAGCTCTTCCACAGCCGAATACCAGTTGATAATGAAATTGAAAACTGACGTGAAAATACCAACATCCTATATTATCGATATCCATTAAAAACGAAAGACCTTCTACAAGTAAACGTCTTTCAATATGAATTTGTCTTGAAAGAACAATTTTTCGAATATTGAAATTGAAAACTTACATGAAAATACCAACATACTATATTATCAGATATCCATTAAAACCGAAAGACTTTGTACAAGCAAACGTCTTTCAATATGAATTTGTCTTGAAAGAAAAAAATTTCAAAATTTCCAGGAATTTGGGAAAGAATAAAAATCGAACTTTGCTAAACTACAAATAATAATGGTCTAGCTAGGTATATGATGTTCTAACTGAACTTAAAGTCAACGAAATCCGACACTAATTTGTCTTATTTGAAATTGCTCTGACAAGGAAGGAGGAAATGTAATATTTTAGATAATAACTGCAAATTCTCTCTAATGTTAAAATCTTAACCTTTAAAGTACATATTGTCCATAATCAGAAACATAAAGGCACAGACCTGGCAATATCGGCAACCATTCCTGTTTTGAGACTCATTCACACTTTTCTTTAGAAAAAATAAGTCACCGTGAATCACAGAAGATTGTTTTAGCTTCTGCTTTCCACGACCTGCAGCACCAAGCTTCTCCACGGATTTTTCCTGAAAGCACCACCATCGTTTTTTGCAAGATTCACAAATAAACAAGACTCAAAAATTAAGTACAAATGAAAGCACCTAATATTTCTGATTCTGAGAGCTACGTTAATGTTTGGTGAAACATATAAACTTGTAGATGTGAAAATATCAGATAAATTGTGTGGAGTTCTTATTGGCAATTAATAGTAATCCTTCTAGCATGATATCTTTTATTTGATATAAAAATAAAACAAGATAGAATCAAATACAGCAATCCAAGTATATACTTGCGCCCAACGATACAGATTTGCAGTTATTTCCATTCCATTGATCTTCCATTTGGAACTCCATTGATGTAAATACAAACTCTATGATGATACCTTTCAATACTTAGTAGTAGTTCAATGCAGAAAATATTTGTTTTAGAAAAAAATGATTGAGCTGCTTTGACAGTTTTCTAAGAAGGGTTTGAAAAGCAAACATCTTGTGTACCTCAGCTAAAAAATCTTCATATACAAATAAAACAAGATGCAATCAAATGCAACTATGCAGGCATGTACTTGCACCAACTATGTGAAGATATAAAGATATAATTTTGCACTTTTTCCATTCCATTCACCTTATGTTTGGCACACCATTGATGTAAATACAAAACGACATACATTCCCGCTATGTGGCACAATCTGTACAAATCTTCATTGGTGCTATCACAGAGAATAAGCAGGTAATCAATAATAAATTTGAAACAAGGTAATATATTGCACGAATAACATGTTTTTGCCAAAGGTACCTACACTTTAACTGAAAACACTGATCTGCCATCCTTCCATTCACCTTCAGTTTGGCACATCATTGATGTAAGTAGAAAATATTTACATCTTCAGTTTGCCACATCATTCATGTAAGTAGAAAATATATAGTCTTTTCAGTGAAAGGGCAAATTTTCCCACTATGATGTAGAACTTGTACAAAACCTTTTTGGTGATGTAATCACTGTCAGATCTGAAACAAAGTTCTCTCAAATAACTTGTTTTTGCCAAAGGTACCTGTACTTTTAACGGAAAACACTGACTAGCTTATGTATGTCATCCTGAGCGTTCTGATCAAGGACCATGAACTCTAAGCAAGTGTACAATCCATCTTTGATCTCCCCAAATTCATCTTTGTTAGTTTTTGTAGCTCAAACGGGTGTTTTAGTCTCTGATGGTATCTATGAGATTAAGGAACACAAGAGGATTAATTATCTCCAAAACCCAGTGAAAATTTCTAAGTGAAATTTTTTAATTAGATTTAATTAACCAGTTTTAATTATGTTCCTAACTCTAACTTATGAAAACGAGTTAACTAATCAGGGACTAATTGAGACAAATCGATTTTACTCTATACACTTCTAGAAAAGCATTTGTATTACATTAATATGAGCTCTATAGCATAAGCTTGTATCCAAGCAAGTATGGGCAAAGGGTAATCATACTAGTATCATTACGTTTCATGAAGGGTTTCCCCAAAAGCAGTGGGGGTTAAGTTACTTAGATCACTTAGAATGGGATCGGCCTAGCGTTTTCCGATCTTTTGTTTTATATTGTCAGTGGGCGTCTTATTCTGACCCTGCTTTCATTTGCCTATTTTATAACTTCCACCACCTTCTCTGTTTGTAATTGGGTTCATTGCAATGCCATTGTAATTGGGTTCATTAGTTGAGAATCTTGAGATAGTATGGTGAAGCTTGTGTCACTACTTATGTAAGCGCTTGAGGAAGGAAATTTTTTAGATCGTGGTCATTGATTCGTCAACGAGAGATTATAAGAGGAAATCGATAGGGATTTTGGAAATCATTCGAGTAACAGCTTTGCAGTGACAGCAGGGGCACAGTGACAGCGTGGGAGACACCAATAGTAGCGATTGGTAGTGATTGACATTGATTTGCCGGAGAAGAATTCTAAGATTCTTCACACTGATTTCTAGATTCTTAGTGAAAAAGGGAGATTGATTTATCTACAAAGGCCAAATTTCTCCAACCAGTGCAAATTGTTTTAGGGAGTGATCCAAATGGATCCGAGAATGCTCTTTAAGTCTTCATAAACTCTTTAACAATCATGCCAAAGATCAAAATTTACACAGAGGAAACACCCTTAGCAGGGCGGAGAAACACTATCAGAAGGCCCAAAACCCACGAAATCGTGAATAAAACAGAGTATGGAGGCATGGAACAAGTGATGCACATTAACTGTCCGATCTGGCCAATCAACAAACCAAATCAGATTGGTAATCGCAATCAACGGTGACCTTCGGCAGAGATCGGCAGGATCCACATGAGTCTTGCGGCTGTAATCGGCAGATCGCAGTCGGCACTATTGGCAAAGCCCACATAAGAGTTGCGACTACGATCTGCGGAGAACTTATAAGTGATGCGATAGCGATTGGCGGGGTCAACGAGGACCGTCGATCAAGCGCGCAAATCGACGGCCCACGTTACATCGCCAGATCACCATCTGCAGATCCACAGGAGCGGGGTTATGTGTATATACATATATGCGACCCGATGGATGAACCCGATGAGATTATGAGCCAGATTGCAAGGATTTTAAAGTCCACCAAACACCATGTTTTAATGTATTTTCACAGTTTTGTTTGTTAAACGAAATGCGAAGGGGAGAACGTGATGCAATAAGCCGGACCCGAAAGGGTACCTTAAGTCTATTACATATGATTTCAAGTCCAGGGAAGAGCTTTTTCAAATGCATTTTCGCGATTTTAAATGTATTTACGAAACAGAGGGACAGAGCCATTGCGATAAGCGACAGCAACCAATAGGCGGACCCGATAGGGGAATGAAGTGTATTGAAGGACTTTTGAAGTCCGACATATCATGTTTTTGGCAAAATTCTCTGTTAGAATGTATTCCCACTGTGAAAACAAAGCGCGGTAGTTTCAAAGGTTCCAGAGGCCCAAGGCATTGTTACATTACGGAAATAGTGGCCACCTCCCCTTTGGGGCGTCAAGCGATGATTGCATAATGCTGTAAGAGGGATTCGAAGCAAAGAGGCCGAGGAGACTGAGAGCCGAGGATATGAAATGAACAGGCAGCACAATTGGCTTTAAAAACCACAAACAGAGAACATAATAGGGAAGCAATATTTCCAGCAAATGTTGAGACAGAGTTTAGGACAGAAAACATTAGGGGAGTTTGTGTACTCATAGAGAACTTGAGAGGTTCAAGTAAGCTCTTATTACTATATTATGTTGTGTGTGAGGCTCAAGTTGAGCTCACTGTTGTAGAAAGAACTCTTCTGAAGACATAATAGAGGTCACCACTGAAGGTTGGACAAGAGATGTAGCCCAAGAGTATTGGGTGAACTCCTTATTAAATTTGTTGTGTTATGTGTTGCCTATTATGTTTTGTTTTACTACTTCATTGTCTGTGCATTTCGCAATCTTATCGATCCATTGCATAAAATGACATAGACAAATCCATGCACATAAGTCTACAATACCTTATTATTGTCTTAGATCTCAATTTCAGATCAAGTGGTATCAGAGCTTTAGGTTGCTAAGTTAGACAAGCTTGTGCTGGACTGTTAGTGAATGATAACTAGATCAAAGTTTAAATTAGGAGCAGGAGGATTGTTTGAAGCTAACCCAGAAATTGGTAGAGTCTATCATAAGAGGAAAATGTCAGAAGAAATTCCCTTGGAATCAAACTCTCAGTTCATGGACAGGTTCATGACCATGAGAGCCATGGTAGAAGAAATGTATAGAGAATTTAAGAAAGGTCGAAGTGAAGATTCTTCCACTTCGAAACAAGACAAAGGAACAGAAGAATCTCTTATAGATGGCCATTCTGAAGGCAAAGGGAAAGGAAAAGAGGTTCCTCTGTCTACACCTCCTGATAGCCCTGAAAATAAAATAAAATAAATAAATAAATTTAAACAAAAAAAAAAACATCTTTAATTAAATTAGATGTTAAATTCGATTTGCCTGTTTATGATGGAGAGTTGAATGCAAAGAAGCTAGATAACTAGATCAGGCAGATTGATGTGTATTGCAGGGTGCAGAATATTGATTCAGATAGGAGTAAAATTCAGCTAGCCAGCCTACTACTTGGAGGAACTGTCTTGGTATGGTGAAGAAATTCCCTTGGAATCAAACTCTCAGTTCATGGACAGGTTCATGACCATGAGAGCCATCGTAGAAGAAATGTATAGAGAATTTAAGAAAGGTCGAAGTGAAGATTCTTCCACTTCGAAACAAGACAAAGGAACAGAAGAATCTCTTATAGATGGCCATTCTGAAGGCAAAGGGAAAGGAAAAGAGGTTCCTCTGTCCACACCTCCTGATAACCCTGAAAATAAAATAAAATAAATAAATAAATTTAAACAAAAAAAAAACATCTTTAATTAAATTAGATGTTAAATTTGATTTGCGTGTTTATGATGGAGAGTTGAATGCAAAGAAGCTAGATAACTAGATCAGGCAGATTGATGTGTATTGCAGGGTGCAGAATATTGATTCAGATAGGAGTAAAATTCAGCTAACCAGCATACTACTTGGAGGAACTATCTTGGTATGGTGGGAAGGCAGAACACAAACTAACTTGAAGAAACATGGTGAAATTCTTTCTGTCTGGAGTGAATTTGTTTCTACAATTAAAAAACAATTCTATCCACTAGCTTATATGCAGCAGGCTATGATGAGTTGGCAAAATTTTCGCCAATTAAAAAGGCAAACTGTACAAAGCAACACCCAAGAGTTTAGAAAAAGAGCTTTGATTCTAGGCATTTCTTTAGACTCACCTGAAACTTTGTTGAAGTATATAGTTGGTCTACATAGTTATTTGAGACATACCATTCTCATGTTTAACCCTACTAGCATAGATGAGGTATCTATTCAAGCTACCCATCTAGATGCTAGAGGCAAGAATGTGAACCCAGAGATTGGGGGATCATCAAAACCCACTGCAAGCAAGAACAAGGAAAAGAGGAAGCAGAAATGGAAAGAGAGGAAGGCCAATACTGTACAAAAGGCCAAACCTTCATGCACTCACTGCAAGAAGGATGGACATGATGATGAACATTGTTGGTCTTTGCATCCAGAGCTAAAACCCAAGTTCGATGGCAAGAAGAAGAAGACTGTTGCTGCTATACAAAAAGATTTGGGGTCAGACTCAGGCAATGAAACAACAATTGCAGCCACAAGTATAAAAGGTAAAAATTCTGAAGCATCTACTAGTAATTCTGCCCAAACTATTGATAGTGAAGAAAATGAGAGAAAAAGACATGAGCTTTTTCATATTAGAGTTATTTCCAAGCATCCAAAGGTTGATACTTTATTTGATAGTGGCTCACAATTAAATTTAATTTCTGAAGCAATTGTAAAGAAATTGGGACTGCTAACCACACCTCACAAGAAGCCATATCCATTAGTTTGGGTATGTGATAAAGCAAAACTACAAGTGACTAGACAATGTAAACTTAGGTTTTCTTTTGGGTTAGCATTTGTGGATGAGGTTGAGTTAGATATTGTTCCCCTGGATATATGTGGAATTGTTTTAGGAAGTCCTTACTCGTATGATAGAAAAGCCATATTCTATAGAGCTGAAAATAAGTATCAACTCGTTAAATATGGAATCGAATATATTGTAAGAGCTCATAAACTCAAGAATAATTATACTCTCATAAACTCAGAGCAGATGAAAAGAATTGTAAATTCATGCAAGCAATTTTTATTGATGGTTGTAAAGGAAAAGAACCCTGATAAGACCAATGTATTTGAAGGTTGTGATGCTAAACAGCACGCTGATTTTAAAAAAGTTGTTTCAGAATATGATATCTTATTTCAAGAACCTAAAGGTCTGCCACCAAAAAGGGAAATTGTACATTATATTAATTTGCAGCAAGATGCTCCATTGCCTAACGTTGGAATGTACAAGTTATCCACTTTAGAGAATGCAGAAATCAAGAAATAGGTACATGAGCTATTCGATAAAGGTTTCATAAGACCAAGCACATCGCCATGCGGATCCCCAATAGTGTTGGTGAGAAAGAAGGACGGTTCATGGAGGATGTGCATTGATTACCGAGCACTGAATAAAATAACGATCAAAAATCGTTATCCCCTTCCTCGCATTGATGATCTATTGGATGAGCTGAAAGAGGTTGTTTACCTTTCCAAGTTGGACCTACGTAGTGGTTAAAAAATCGTTATCCCCTTCCTCGCATTGATGATCTATTGGATCAGCTGAAAGAGGTTGTTTACCTTTCCAAGTTGGACCTACGTAGTGGTTACCATCAAGTCAGAGTAGCAAAGCAAGATGCATGGAAGACTACTTTCAAAACAAAACAAGGGCTGTATGAATGGCTAGTTATGCCTTTTGGCTTAACTAATGCTCCTGCCACTTTCAAAAGAGTAATGAATGATGTACTCAGGCCTTTTATTGATGATTTTGAAATTGTATATCTGGATGACATTCTTCTATTCAGTAAAACATGGGAAGAACATTTAAAGCATGTAACGCAGACTCTAGATGTTTGAATAATGAATTATTCAAAGAAATAATGACAGCACGAGGCCTTGACTCATACACAGCATGTCGCCTCCACAAGTATGGTTGGCCTAATAATACATCACAAACATCCAGAGATGTAACATCACACAATACCTCGTCTATGAATGGTTTGATGCTGTAGGGAAGGCGGCACTGCTGGCGAACTTTAAGATCTCGTCCTTCATGAAGCCACCCGATACTGTACGGTTGCGGGTGTGGTGTAGTCGGTAGGCCCAACCGCTTCACGACCTCTGCTGAAATAAGATACTTTTTACTGCCACTGTCGACAATGAATTGCAGCGGCAAACCCTTCACCCACATCTGTGAGTGGAAAAGACGTTCCCCCTCCTCTAGCTCTTCAGGCTCATTCTTCTGGATCTTGGCAGTGGCAACAATGGCGCTGGGATCCGCATAATGATCTGCTTCCCTTTGCTATTCCCCTTGTCGGGTTCTAGCTCAGGGTTGGAACATGCATCTGATTCGGAAGCCTTCAACTCAGCCACCAGCGACTGCTTGGTCCGACACTCACTTGTGTTATGAGTGGGACTCTTGTGGAACTCACACCACTTTCCTGTATCTTTCTTCGGCTTCGTGGTGTTGTTCTTTTCTTGCGGCTTCGACGGGTTGTCTTGGGTCACCCGCCTTGGCTTTGTCCTTTGGGCTTCGGATTCGCAGATCCAAAGTCTCGCTTCTTCTGTTTGAACTTTTTCTCGATTTTGACAGCGTATCGGTATGTTGTGCCAAGTGAGGAGATGTTCAAGAACTCCATCTCTTCCAGGATGTATTTGTGTAGGCAACCGCGGTATTTGAGTACCAGATGCAGCTCAGAATCTTTGATACCCAACTGTGTGTGAAGGGTGTGAAAAATGTTTGTGAACTCAGGCACATCTTGGTCCCGTCCCTGCCGCAGCGTGATCCATTTGATGTATTTGTCCTCATAGCTTTTGACAGGGTAGTACTGCTCCTTAATAGCATCTCAGAATGAATCCCAAGTGGGTGCGGCTGAAAATAGCGAGCCTGTGCTTTCATCCTTCTGCTCGCAGTAGGTTTCCCACTAGACCTTGATGTGGGGGGCTGCTTTGAGAAGAGCAAAAACAATCTTTTCCCGACTTGAAAATTCATGAATAGAAAAATAACCCTCTAGCAGATTTAACCATTTATCTACGGCATCTGTGTCTATTTTACCCTCGAATATGGGGATTTCAAAATTAACTTGTACCTTAAAGGGTGTGGCATTTCCAGAGTAGCTATTGGAAGCCAATGCGTCACTTCTGGGTAGCCGTTGAAGGATCTGCGCAAAGTTATCCATCATCGCGTTCCTCTGCCGCTCGAGTGCTTCTTCGAGCAAGATTTTGATAGGATCTCCTGCCCCATCGTCTTTCTTCTCATCTGCCATGGGAGGTCGTCGAGATTTGCGAGGCTGGTCTTGCAAAGGTTCGACCAGTACAAGCCCTAACTCCCTATATCCTGACCTCGTTGGGGACATGGAAATAAAAACAGAGAAAAAAGCAAACCGCTCTGATACCACTGATCCAGATTTAAACAGGAACGCAATAAAATACAGATATAACCATATACACAAAGATGCAGCGGAAATAATACTTCATTTCATTAATGGAAAATACTGAAATATGCTTACAACCGGAAATAGAAATAAACCAGCTAGGGCGATCGTAGCTTATCTCTGAGAAGAGATGTGTGGCTACATGCCTCTGACCTGTCTTACAATGAGGCTCGAAGGCCTATTTATTGTTGAGAAACAACGGAAAACATTCCAAAACCTAACCCTAGAAGATGAAACGCCAAACTATGGGCCCCGTTTGGGTAAATTGGTACATCAACTTCCCGGGGTCGTAACTTTGGCATACGATCTCCGTTTGACGGGCATGATAGCCCGTTGGAAAGATCTCTCCGAGGACTATGACGGGAAAGAAGATTTTTTATCTAAAAAATGGTGGAGCAAGATTTCCCAAAAAACGTCGTTTAGGGCCTCAAAACGGCTCCGAAAGTTCAGGACCCGAAAAACTGCTAAAAATAGTAAACTGCGCTATAATTAAGGAAACTGAAAATGTTGAGGTGGGGGTCCAGGTGGACTTGGCAGGTGGCCACCAATATCCACCTGGATCAATCACTACGTCAAAACCGTCAGGGTAAGCCGCAATGGTGGGAGGTAATTAGACACATGCAAAACCATCAGAGCGATGTCTATGCCGGAACCACCAGAGATAACCACTAGGTGGTAGTGTGCAGTTAGACAACAACTGGTCGCACGTAACGGTCAGCCTCCTCCACCCAGTCAGCAAGACATAGCTGTTTCAATTTTAATATATAGTTATATTTGGGTTTTGTTGTGAATTTTGTTAAACAAATTAATTCAATGACCATGCAAACCTATCCTACGTATCATTTCATGACTAGGTCGAGACCTAAACCACCCCCAGATTGCAGCTCATTCTTCCCAAATTTAGCCTGAGGAGGTTTGAATGCACCTGGTGGGTTCTATAAGGCAGTTTGTGCATTGAAGGAAAGGGGAGAGTGGTTTTGGATTTTGTATGCAGGTTCTTAAGGTCATAGTCATTTTTGTTTTCAGTGTAACAGGAGCATCCGGAGTCGGAATTAGGAACCATGATAGGAATTGGAAAGCTGTTTTAGAGAGTTATCCTTTGACAATGACCAGAAGTGCCTACATGCACATTCGGTTTGGTAAAATCTCTGTGCAATAGACCTCTTCTATTTCAATCTTAATAAAGCAGTCGCCCATCTTGAAAGCAGACCCAGAGACGTAGTCCATCAGGGATGAACCCCACAATCAATCTTGTTGTCTGGTATAGTTGTGTAATTTTTGTTTTTATTACTGTTTTGCATCTTAATTATGTTTTATCAGCTGTCATAAAGTCTTTCTTCTCAAGCAATTTTCTCAGTTTCCGCACTTTCAGCTAACAATCAATTCATTAATGGCTAATCAATTCTACATCAGTTTCAACTTATGATCATTTCAGATCACCTGATGTCCTCTTGCACTTTCCTAATTTTCCTTTGCCTTCTTTCATCAAACCCCAATTATGCCACTCTCCTCCAAGAGTGCTCTAAGAAAACTTTATGTTCAAGAGTATGAGAGAGAGAAAGAATAGAAGGGAGTTGCACCAAAACTTGTTAAAAGTATACCAATTGAACCTCAGAAGCCTTTTTATTAATAAGGCCTCTATTTTCTTCAATTTCCATTATTTTACTTCATTTTCTTGCTCACATGCAACCTATGACCTTTCACCTTCCTTTTCTCCTATTTTCCATTATTTTCATAAATGAAATGCCAAACAATTCATTTTTTCCTTTCCAAATCCTTATTCATTGCCTTTCCTAATGTCCTTTAGCCATAATAACCAAAATGAACACCCACTATGATGTTTTTCCCACCATTCAACTTGGAATATGTGTCCCATGTATGTGGTATTATATAATTTTACATGGATTTTTAACCAAGGTTGTTACAAAACCCTCCCCCTTGGGGGAACACTGTCCTTGGTGTTAAGTGAAACCTACAAACCAACACACAACTAGAAAAAAAAAACATATTGCCTATGGAGCTAGATAACACAACTTGTTACAGTATTTACAATTACCACTACTAAAATCATGACAAACACATCATTTACTAGAGCTTTATAACATAGCACATTATGATATTTACAATAACAACCACATATACTTTTGCACATTTGTGTCAACCAGCAAATAAACATACTTTCTATGGATATTTTGTTGACAATAATACTGAGAGGGGGGGGTGAATCAGTATTATCTAATTCTTTTACCAGATCTTCCTTATTTATACTTTGAATTATTTTTGCATATCAATACCATCAATAATGAGCATGAACAAGAAAAAGCAGACAGTCACATCAAAGAACACCAGATATAAGGTGGAAACCCAATGTGGGTGAAAACCACCTGCTGCAATATGTCTCTATCTTCTTTCAAATTAGAAACTCCTTTTACAATGGTCTTGTACTGGTGCAGTCCTTTACCAGTACGCAGGCTGCAACCTGCAGAGAGCTACAACTCTCTCTCGTTTTCCCGTCTCTCCTGGAAGGGAGCTACAACACCCTACTTCTTTTCAAGGACCACTTTTCATAAATTTTCAAACTGGATCCATATACATCAAATGATTATCAAGTACATGTAAATTATACAGTCAGTTGTAATAACCAGATCA
>APFE031268345.1:0-18753 GCA_000404065.3 Pinus taeda
AGTTGGGAACCTTTGTTTCTCTACCTAGCTACTTGATCTACCAAGATTAAACAGTTTGGACAGATATCATTCTCTATACTACAACATGGAAATTGAAAACATGGCATGATCCAGATTAGACTGTTGGACCATCCATCAAAAATTGAATTCTTATCAAAACTGATACAGACATTGCCTTTTTAGGGAAATATGAGATCTTTGCATTTGTCAAAGCTGAACATATTTGGACCATTTGATATCCAATCATGAAATATGAAACCTATTGGTATAGGTATCCAAAAACTACAAAGCAATACGAGGTGTGCTACAAAGAACTATGAGAGGCTGAGCAACAAAGCACTATGAGAGACTAAGCAGCAAACCACTATCAGAGACTAAGCAACAAAGCACTATGAGAGACTAAGCTGCAAAGCAATACAAGAGAAAAAGTTACAAAGTACTACGAGAGACTAAGCTGCAAATCACTTTGAGAGACTGAGCAACAAAGAACTATGAGAGACTAAGCAGCCAAGAACTCTGAGAGACTAAGTAACAAAGCACTACGAGATGAGCTACAAAGAAATATGAGAGACTGAGCAACAAAGCACTATGAGAGACTAAGCAGCAAAGCACGATGAGAAACTAAGCAGCAAAGCACTATGATAGACTAAGCAGCAAAGCACTATGATAGACTAAGCAGCAAAGCACTATGAGAGACTAAGCAGCCAAGAAATGTGAGAGACTAAGTAACAAAGCACTACGAGATGAGCTACAAAGCAATATGAGAGACTGAGCAACAAAGCACTATGAGAGACTAAGCAGCAAAGCACTATGAGAAACTAAGCAGCAAAGCACTATGATAGACTAAGCAGCAAAGCACTATGAGAGACTAAGTTGCAAAGCAATACGAGAGAAAAAGCTACAAAGCACTACGAGAGACTAAGCTGCAAAGCACTACGAGATGAGCTGCAAAGAACTATAAGAGACTGAGCAACAAAGCACTATGAGAGACTAAGCAGCAAAGCATTATGAGAGACTAAGCAGCAAAGCACTATGAGAGACTAAGCTGCAAAGCAATACGAGAGAAAAAGCTGCAAAGTACTACCAGAGACTAAGCTGCAAAGCACTTTGAGAGACTGAGCAACAAAGCACTAAGAGAGACTAATCAGCCAAGAACTATGAGAGACTAAGCAACAAAGCACTACGAGATGAGCTAGAAATCAATATGAGAGACTGAGCAACAAAGCACTATGAGAGACTAAGCAGCAAAGCACGATGAGAGCTTGAGCAACAAAGCACTACGAGAGAAAAAGTTGGAAAGCACTATGAGAGACTAAGCTGCAAAGCTGTACAAAAGACTAAGTTGCAAACCACTACGAGATGAGCTTCAAAGCACTATGAGAAACTGAGCAACAAAGCACTTTGAGAGACTAAGCAGCAAAGCACTATGAGAGACAAAGCAGCAAAGCACTCATAGACTAAGTAGCAAAGCACTATGAGAGACTGAGCAACAAAGCACTATGAGATGAGCTACAAAGCACTATGAGAGACAAAGCAGCAAAGCACTATGAGAGACTAAGCAACAATACGAGAGAAAAAGCTGCAAAGTACTACGAGAGACTAAGCTGCAAAGCACTTTGAGAGACTGAGCAACAAATCACTATGAGAGATTGAGCAACAAAGCACTATGAGAGATTGAGCAACAAAGCACTACGAGAGAAAACGTTTCAAAGCACTATGAGAAACTAAGCTGCAAAGCTGTACAACAAACTAAGTTGCAAACCACTATGAGATGAGCTACAAAGCACTATGAGAGACTGAGCAACAAACCACTAGGAGATGAGCTGCAAAGCACTATGAGAGACAAAGCAGCAAAGCACTCTAATAGACTAAGTAGCAAAGCACTATGAGAGACTAAGCTGCAAAGCAATACGAGAGAAAAAGCTACAAAGCACTATGATAGACTAAGCTATAAAGCAATACGAGATGTGCTGCAAAGCACTATGAGAAACTGAGCAACAAAGCACTATGAGAGACTAAGCAGCAAAGCACTATAAGAGACTAAGCAGCAAAGCAGTATGAGAGACTAAGCTGCAAAGCAATATGAGAGAAAAAGATGCAAAGTACTACGAGAGACTAAGCTGCAAAGCACTTTCAAAGACTGACCAACAAAGCACTATGAGAGACTAAGTAGCAAAGCACTATGAGAGATTGAGAAACAAAGCACTACGAGAGAAAAAGTTGCAAAGTACTACGAGAGACTAAGCTACAAAGCTGTACAAGAGACTAAGTTGCAAACCACTATGAGATGAGCTGCAAAGCACTATGAGAGACTGAGCAATAAAGCACTTTGAGGGACTAAGCAACAAAGCACTATGAGAGACAAAGCAGTAAATCACTCTGATAGACTAAGCAGCAAAGCACTATGAGAGACTAAGCTGCAAAGCAATACGAGAGAAAAAGCTGCAAAGCACTATGATAGACTAAGCTACAAAGGAATACGAGATGTCCTGCAAAGCACTAAGAGATACTAAGCATCAAAGCACTATGAGAGACTAAGCAACAAAGCACTATCAAAGACTATGCAGCAAAGCACTATGAGAGACTAAGCTGCAAAGCAATACGAGAGAAAAAAGCTGCAAAGTACTACGAGAGACTAAACTGAAAAGCAGTTTGAGAGACTGAGCACAAAAGCACTATGAGAGAATGAGCAACAAAGCACTACGATTGAAAAAGTTGCAAAACACTATGAGAGACTAAGCTGCAAAGCTGTACAAGAGACTAAGTTGCAAACCACTAGGAGATGAGCTGCAAAGCACTATGAGAGACTGAGCAACAAAGCACTCTGAGAGACTAAGTAGCAAAGCACTATGAGAGACAAAGAAACAAAGCACTCTTATAGACTAAGCTGCAAAGTACTATGAGAGACTAAGCTGCAAAGCAGTATGAGAGAAAAAGATGCAAAACACTATGATAGACTAAGCTACAAAGCAATACGAGATGTGCTGCAAAGCACTATGAGAGACTGAGCAACAAAGCACTATGAGACACTAAGCAGCAAAGCACTATCAGAGAATAAGTAGCAAACCACTATGAGAGACTAAGTTGCAAAGCAATAAGAGAGAAAAAGCTGCAAAGTACTACGAGAGACTAAGCTGCAAAGCTCTTTGAGGGACTGAGCAACAAAGCACTATGAGAGACAAAGCAGTAAAGCACTCTGATAGACTAAGCAGCAAAGCACTATGAGAGACTAAGCTGCAAAGCAATACGAGAGAAAAAGCTGCAAAGCACTATGATAGACTAAGCTACAAAGGAATACGAGATGTCCTGCAAAGAACTAAGAGATACTAAGCATCAAAGCACTATGAGAGACTAAGCAGCAAAGCACTTTGAGGGACTAAGCAACAAAGCACTATGAGAGACAAAGCAGTAAAGCACTCTGATAGACTAAGCAGCAAAGCACTATGAGAGACTAAGCTGCAAAGCAATACGAGAGAAAAAGCTGCAAAGCACTATGATAGACTAAGCTACAAAGGAATACGAGATGTCCTGCAAAGAACTAAGAGATACTAAGCATCAAAGCACTATGAGAGACTAAGCAACAAAGCACTATCAGAGACTATGCAGCAAAGCACTATGAGAGACTAAGCTGCAAAGCAATACGAGAGAAAAAAGCTGCAAAGTACTACGAGAGACTAAACTGAAAAGCAGTTTGAGAGACTGAGCACAAAAGCACTATGAGAGATTGAGCAACAAAGCACTACGATTGAAAAAGTTGCAAAACACTATGAGAGACTAAGCTGCAAAGCTGTACAAGAGACTAAGTTGCAAACCACTAGGAGATGAGCTGCAAAGCACTATGAGAGACTGAGCAACAAAGCACTCTGAGAGACTAAGTAGCAAAGCACTATGAGAGACAAAGAAATAAAGCACTCTTATAGACTAAGCTGCAAAGCACTATGAGAGACTAAGATGCAAAGCAATACGTGAGAAAAAGCTGCAAAGCACTATGATAGACTAAGCTACAAAGCAATACGAGATGTGCTGCAAAGCACTATGAGAGACTGAGCAAAAAAGCACTATGAGAGACTAAGCAGCAAAGCACTATCAGAGAATAAGTAGCAAAGCACTATGAGAGACTAAGTTGCAAAGCAATAAGAGAGAAAAAGCTGCAAAGTACTACGAGAGACTAAGCTGCAAAGCTCTTTGAGGGACTGAGCAACAAAGCACTATGAGAGATTGAGCAACAAAGCACTATGAGAGATTGAGCAACAAAGCACTACGAGAGAAAAAGTTGCAAAGCACTATGAGAGACTAAGCTACAAATCTGTAAAAGAGACTAAGTTGTAAACCACTACGAGATGAGCTGCAAAGCACTATGAGAGACTGAGCAACAAAGCACTATGAGATGAGCTACAAAGCACTATGAGAGACAAAGTAGCAAAGCACTATCAGAGACTAAGTAGCAAAGCACTATGAGAGACTAAGTTGCAAAGAAATACGAGAGAAAAAGTTGCAAAGTACTACAAGAGACTAAGCTGCAAAGCACTTTGAGAGACTGACCAACAAAGCACTATGAGAGATTGAGCAACAAAGCACTATCAGAGATTCAACAACAAAGCACTATGCGAGAAAAAGTTGCAAAGCACTATGATAGACTAAGCTACAAAGCAATACGAGATGTGCTGCAAAGCACTACGAGTGACTGAGCAACAAAGCACTATGAGAGACTAAGCAGCAAAGCACTATCAGAGACTAAGTAGCAAAGCACTATGAGAGACTAAGGTGGAAAGCAATACGAGAGAAAAAGCTGCAAAGTACTACGAGAGACTACGCTGCAAAGCACTTTGAGAGCCTGAGGAACGAAGCACTATGAGAGATTGAGCAACAAAGCACTATGAGAGATTGAGCAACAAAGCACTACGAGAGAAAAAGTTGCAAAGCACTATGAGAGACTAAGCTACAAAGCTATACAAGAGACTAAGTTGTAAGCCACTACGAGATGAGCTACAAAGCACTATGAGAGACTGAGCAACAAAGCACTATGAGATGAGCTACAAAGCACTATGAGAGACAAAGCAGCAAAGCACTATGAGAGACTAAGCAGCAAAGCACTATCAGAGACTAAGCAGCAAAGCACTATCAGAGACTAAGCTGCAAAGAAATATGAGAGAAAAAGCTGCAAAGTACTACGAGAGACTAAGCTGCAAAGCACTTTGAGAGACTGAGCAACAAAGCACTATGAGAGATTGAGCAACAAAGCACTATGAGAGATTGAGCAACCAAGCACTACAAGAGAAAAAGTTGCAAAGCACTATGAGAGACTAAGCTGCAAAGCTGTACAAGAGACTAAGTTGCAAACCACTATGAGATGAGCTACAAAGCACTATGAGAGACTGAGCAACAAACCACTACGAGATGAGTTGCAAAGCACTATGAGAGACAAAGCAGCAAAGCACTCTGATAGACTAAGTAGCAAAGCACTATGAGAGACTAAGCTGCAAAGCAATACGAGAGAAAAAGCTGCAAAGCACTATGATAGACTAAGCTACGAAGAAATACGAGATGTGCTGCAAAGCACTATGATAAATTGAGCAACAAATCACTATGAGAGACTAAGTAGTAAAGCACTATCAGAGACTAAGCAGCAAAGCACTATGAGAGACTAAGCTGCAAAGCAATATGAGAGAAAAAGTTGCAAGGTACTACGATACACTAAGCTTCAAAGCACTTTGAAAGACTAAGCAACAAAGCACTATGAGAGACTAAGCAACAAAGCACTATGAGAGATTGAGCAACAAAGCACTACGAGAGAAAAAGTTGCAAAGTACTATGAGAGACTAAGCTGCAAAGCTGTACAAGAGACTAAGTTGCAAACCACTATGAGATGAGCTGCAAATCACTATGAGAGACTGAGCAACAAAGCACTTTGAGAGACTAAGCAGCGAAGCACTATGAGAGACAAAGCAACAAAGCACTCTGATAGACTAAGCAGCAAAGCACTATGAGCGACTAAGCTGCAAAGCAATACGAGAGAAAAAGATGCAAAGCACTATGATCGACTAAGCTACAAAGCAATACGAGATGTCCTACAAAGCACTATGAGAGACTGAGCATCAAAGCACTATGAGAGACTAAGCAACAAAGCACTATCAGAGACTAAGCAGCAAGGCACTATGAGAAACTAAGCTGCAAAGCAATACGAGAGAAAAAAACTGCAAAGTACTACAAGAGACTAAACCGCAAAGCAGTTTGAGAGACTGAGCAGCAAAGCACTATGAGAGATTGAGCAACAAAGCACTATGAGAGATTGAGAAACAAAGCACTACGATTGAAAAAGTTGCAAAACACTATGAGAGACTAAGATGCAAAGCTGTAGAAGAGACTAAGTTGCAAACCACTACGAGATGAGCTGCAAAGCACTATGAGAGACTGAGCAACAAAGCACTCTGAGAGACTAAGCAGCAAAGCACTATGAGAGACAAAGCAGCAAAGCACTCTGATAGACTAAGCAGCAAAGCACTACGAGAGACTAAGCTGCAAAGCAATACGAGAGAAAAAGATGGAAAACACTATGATAGACTAAGCTACAAAGCAATACGAGATGTGCTGCAAAGCACTATGAGAGACTGAGCAACAAAGCACTATGAGAGGCTAAGCAGCAAACCACTATCAGAGACTAAGCAGAAAAGCACTATGAGAGACTAAGCTGCAAAGCAATATGAGAGAAAAAGCTGCAAAGTACTACGAGAGACTAAGCTGCAAAACACTTTGAGAGACTGAGCAACAAAGCACTATGAGAGACTAAGCAACCAAGAACTATGAGAGACTAAGCAAAAAAGCACTACGAGATGAGCTACAAAGCAATATGAGAGACTGAGCAACAAAGCACTATGAGAGACTAAGCAGCAAAGCACTATGAGAGACTAAGCAGCAAAGCACTATGATAGACTAAGCAAAAAAGCACTATGAGAGACTAAGCTGTAAAGCAATACGAGAGAAAAAGCTACAAAGCACTACGAGAGACTAAGCTGCAAAGCACTACAAGATGAGCTGCAAAGCACTGTGAGAGACTAAGCAACAAAGCACTATGAGAGACTAAGCAACAAAGCACTATGAGAGACTAAGCAACAAAGCACTATGATAGACTAAGCAACCAAGCACTATGAGAGACTAAGCTGCAAAGCAATACGAGAGAAAAAGCTGCAAAGCACTACGAGAGACTAAGCTGCAAAGCAATACGAGAGACTAAGTTGCAAAGCACTACGAGAGACTAAGCAATAAAGCTACTATGAGATGCAAAGCACTATGAGAGACTGAGAAACAAAGCACTATGAGAGACTAAGCAGCCAAGCACTATGAGAGACTAAGAAACAAAGCAATACAACAAACTAAGCTGCAAACTAAGCTGCAAAGCAATACGAGAGACTAAGTTGCAAAGCAATACGAGAGTCTAAGCTGCAAAGCAATACAAGAGACCATGTTGCAAAGCACTACCGGAGACTAAGCTGCAAAGTAGTACGATAGACTAAGTTGTAAAGCACTACGAGGTGAGCTGCAAAGCACTATGAGAGATTGAGCAACAAACCACTATGAGAGACTAAGCAGCAAAGCACTATGAGAGACTAAGCAGCAAAGCACTATGATAGAGTAAGTAGCAAAGCCCTATGAGAGACTAAGTTGCAAAGTAATACGAGAGAAAAATTTGCAAAGCACTACGAGAGACTATGTTTCAAAGCAATATGAGACACTAAGTTGCAAAGCACTACGATAGATTAAGCAATAAAGCTACTCTGAGCTGCAAAGCACTATCAGAGACTGAGCAACAAACCACTATGAGAGACTAAGCAACCAAGCACTATGAGAGACTAAGCTGCAAACTAAGCTACCAAGCACTACGAGAGACTAAGCTGCAAACTAAGCTACAAAGCACTACGAGAGACTAAGCTGCAAAGAAGCACAAGAGACTAAGATGCAAAGCACTACGAGACGAGCTGCAAAGCACTATGAGAGACTAAGCAACAAAGCACTATGAGAGACTAAGCAGCAAAGCACTATGAGAGACTAAGCAACAAAGCACTATGATAGACTAAGCAGCAAAGCACTATGAGAGACTAAGTTGCAAAACAATATGAGAGAAAAATCTGCAAAGCACTACGAGAGACTAAGATACAAAGAAATACGAGAGACTAAGTTGCAAACCACTAGAGAGAGTAAGCACTAAAGCTACTTTGAGCTGCAAAGCACTATGAGAGACTGAGCAAGAAAGCACTATGAGAGACTAAGTAGCCAATCATTATGATAGACTAAGCAACAAAGCACTATGAGAGACTAAGCTGCAAAGCACTACGAGAGACTAAGTTGCAAAGCACTATGAGTGATTGAGCAACAAAGAACTATGAGAGACTAAGCAGCAAAGCACTATGAGAGACTAAGTAGCAAAGCACTATGATAGACCAAGCAGCAAAGCACTATGAGAGACTAAGCTGCAAAGCAATACGAGAGAAAAATCTTCCAAGCACTACGAGAGACTAAGCTGCAAAGCACTACGAGATGAGTTGCAAAGCACTATGAGAGACTGAGCAGCAAAGCACTATGAGAGACTAAGCAGTAAAGCACTATGATAGACTAAGAAACGAAGCACTATGAGAGACTAAGCTTGAAATCAATACGAGAGAAAAAGCTGTAAAGCACTACGAGAGACTAAGCTGCAAAGCAATACGAGAGACTAAGTTGCAAAGCACTACGAGAGACTAAGCAATAAAGCTACTATGAGCTGCAAAGCACTATGAGAGATTGAGAAACAAAGCACTAAGAGAGACTAATCAGCCAAGCATTATGAGAGACTAAGCAACAAAGAAATACAACAGACCAAGCTGGAAAGCATTACAAGTGACTAAGCTGCAAAGCAATACGAGAGACTAAGTTGTAAAGCACTACGTGGTGAGTTGCAAAGCACTATGAGAGACTGAGCAACAAACCACTATGAGAGACTAAGCAGCAAAGCACTATGAGAGACTAAGCAACAAAGCACTATGATAGACTAAGTAGCAAATCACTGTGAGAGACTAAGCAGCAAAGCACTATGAGAGATTGAGCAACAAAGCACTATGAGAGAAAATGTTGCAAAGCATTATGAGAGACTAAGCCACAAAGTTGTACAAGAGACTAAGTTGCAAACCACTACGAGATGAGCTGCAAAGCACTATGAGAGACTGATCAACAAAGCACTTTGAGAGACTAAGAAGCAAAGCACTATGATAGACAAAGCACCAAAGCACTCTGATAGACTAAGCAGCAAAGCACTATGAGAGACTAAGTTGCAAAGCAATACGAGAGAAAAAGCTGCAAAGCACTATGATAGACTAAGCTATAAATAAATACGAGATGTGCTACAAAGCACTATGAGAGACTGAGCAACAAAGCACTATGAGAGAATAAGCAACAAAGCACTATTAGAGACTAAGCACTACGAGATGAGCTGCAAAGCACTCTGAGAGACTGAGCAACAAAGCACTACGAGATGAGTTGCAAAGCACTCTAAGAGACTGAGCAACAAAGCACTATGAGATGATCTGCAAAGCACTATGAGAGACAAAGCAGCAAAGCACTATGAGAGACTAAGCAGCAAAGCACTATCAGAGACTAAGCAACAAAGCACTATGAGAGACTAGGCTGCAAAGCAATACGAGAGAAAAAGCTACAAAGTACTACAAGAAACTAAGCTGCAAAGCACTCTGAGAGACTGAACAACAAAGCACTATGAGAGATTGAGCAACAAAGCACTATGAGAGAATGAGCAACAAGGCACTACGAGAGAAAGATTTGCAAAGCACTATGAGAGACTAAGCTGCAAAGCTGTCCAAGAGACTAAGTTGCAAACCACTACGAGATGAGCTGCAAAGCACTATGAGAGACTAAGCAACAAACCACTATGAGATGAGCTGCAAAGCACTATGAGAGATAAAGCATTAAAGCACTCTGATAGTCAAAGCAGCAAAGCACTATGAGAGACAAAGCTGCAAAGAAATACGAGAGAAAAAGCTGCAAAGCACTATGATAGACTAAGCTACCAAGAAATACGAGATGTGCTGCAAAGCACTATGAGAGACTGAGCAACAAAGCACTATGAGAGACTAAGAAGAAAAGCACTATGAGAGACTAAGCAGCAAAGCACTATCAGAGACTAAGCAGCAAAACTCTATGAGAGACTAAGCTGCAAAGCAATACGAGAGAAAAAGCTGCAAAGTACTACGAGAGACTAAGCTGCAAAGCACTTTGAGAGACTGAGCAACAAATCACTATGAGAGATTGAGCAACAAAGCACTATGAGAGATTGAGCAACAAAGCACTACGAGAGAAAATGTTGCAAAGCACTATGAGAGACTAAGTTGCAAAGCTGTACAAGAGATTAAGTTCCAAACCACTACGAGATGAGCTGCAAAGCGTTATGAGAGACCGAGCAACAAACCACTATGAGATGAGCTACAAAGCACTATGAGAGACAAAGCAGCAAAGCACTCTGATAGACTAAGAAGCAAAGCACTATGAGAGACTAAGCTGCAAAGAAATACGAGAGAAAAAACTGCAAAGAACTATGATAGACTAAGCTACAAAGCAATACGAGATGTGTTGCAAAGCACTATGAGAGACTGAGCAACAAATCACTATAAGAGACTAAGAAGCAAAGCACTCTCAGAGACTAAGCAGCAAAGCACTATGAGAGACTAAGCTGCAAAGAAATATGAGAGAAAAAGCTGCAAAGTACTACAAAGGACTAAGCTGCAAAGCACTATGAGAGATTGAGCAACAAAGAACTACGAGAGAAAATGTTGCAAAGTACTATGACAGACTAAGCTGCAAAGCTGTACAAGAGACTAAGTTGCAAACCACTACAAGATGAGCTGCAAAGCACTATGAGAGACTGAGCAACAAAGCACTTTGAGAGACTAAGTAGCAAAGCACTATGAGAGACAAAGCAGCAAAGTACTCTGATAGACTAAGCAGCAAAGCAATATGAAAGACTAAGTTGCAAAGCAATACGAGAGAAAAAGCTGCAAAGCACTATGATAGACTAAGCTACAAAGAAATACGAGATGTGCTGCAAAGCACTATGAGAGACTCAGCAACAAAGCAGCAAAGCACTATCAGAGACTAAGCAGCAAAGCACTATCAGAGACTAAGCTGCAAAGCAATACGAGAGAAAAAGCTGCAAAGTACTACGAGAGACTAAGCTGCAAAGCTCTTTGAGAGACTGAGCAACAAAGCACTATGAGAGATTGAGTAACAAAGCACTATGAGAGATTGAGCAACAAAGCACTACGAGAGAAAAAGTTGGAAAGCACTATGAGAGACTAAGCTGCAAAGCTGTACTAGAGACTAAGTTGCAAACCACTACGAGATGAGTTGCAAAGCACTATGACAGACTGAGCAACAAAGCAGTTTGAGAGACTAAACATCAAAGCACTATGAGAGACAAAGAAGCAAAGCACTCTGATAGACTAAGCAACAAAGCACTATGAGAGAGTAAGATCCAAAGCGATACGAGAGAAAAAGCTGCAAAGCACTATGATAGACTAAGCTACAAAGCAATACAAGATGTGTTGTAAAGCACTATAAGAGACTGAGCAACAAAGCACTATGAGAGACTAAGCAACAAAGCACTATGAGAGACTAAGTAGCGAAGCACTATGAGAGACTAAGCTGCAAAGCAATACGAGAGAAAAAGATGCAAGGTACTATGAGAGACTAAGCTGCAAAGCACTTTGAGAGACTGAGCAACAAAGCACTATGAGAGACTAAGCAACCAAGAACAATGAGAGACTAAGAAACAAGAAATACGAGATGAGCTACAAAGCAATATGAGAGACTGAGCAACAAAGCACTATGAGGGACTAAGCAGCAAAGCATTATGAAAGACTAAGTAGCAAAGCACTATGATAGACTAAGCAATAAAGCACTATGAGAGACTAACCTGTAAAGAAATACGAGAGAAAAAGCTACAAAGCACTATGAGAGACTAAGCTGTAAAGCACTACGAGATGCGCTGCAAAGCACTATGAGAGACTGAGCAGCAAAGCACTATGAGAGACTAAGCAACAAAGCACTATGAGAAACTAAGCAGCAAAGCACTATGATCGACTAAGCAACCAAGCACTATGAGAGACTAAGCTGCAAAGCAATACGAGAGAAAAAGCTGCAAAGCACTACGAGAGGCTAAGATTGAAAGAAATACGAGAGACTAAGTTGCAAAGCACTACAAGAGACTAAGAAATAAAGCTACTATGAGCTGCAAAGCACTATGAGAGACTGAGAAACAAAGCACTATGAGGGACTAAGCAGCCAAGCACTATGAGAGACAAAGCAACAAAGCAATGCAACAGGCTAAGCTGCAAACTAAGCTGCAAAGCAATACGAGAGACTAAGCTGCAAAGTAATACAAGAGACCATGTTGCAAAGCACTACCAGAGACTAAGCTGCAAAGCAGTATGAGAGACTAAGGTGTAAAGCACTACGAAGTGAGCTGCAAAGCACTATGAGAGACTGAGCAACAAACCACTATGAGAGACTAAGCAGCAAAGCACTATGAGAGACTAAGCATCAAAGCACTATGATAGACTATGTAGCAAAGCACTATGAGAGACTAAGTTGCAAAGTAATACGAGAGAAAAAGCTGCAAAGCACTACGAGAGACTATGCTGCAAAGCAATATGAGACACTAAGTTGCAAAGCACTACGATAGATTAAGAAATAAAGCTACTCTGAGCTGCAAAGCACTATGAGAAACTGAGCAAGAAACCACTATGAGAGACTAAGCAGCCAAGCACTATGAGAGACTAAGATGCAAACTAAGCTACCAAGCACTACGAGAGACTAAGCTGTAGACTAAGCTACAAAGCACTACAAGACACTCAGCTGCAAAGCAGTGTGAGAGACTAAGATGCAAAGCACTACGAGATGAGCTGCAAAGCAATATGAAAGACTAAGCAACAAAGCACTATGAGAGACTAAGCAGCAAAGCACTATGAGAGACCAAGCAGCAAAGCACTATGATAGACTAAGCAGCAAAGCACTATGAGAGACTAAGTTGCAAAACAATACGAGAGAAAAAGCTGCAAAGCACTACGAGAGACTAAGCTGCAAAGCAATACGAGAGACTAAGTTGCAAACCACTAGAGAGACTAAGCACTAAAGCTACTCTGAGCTGCAAGCACTATGAGAGACTGAGAAAGAAAGCACTATGAGAGACTAAGCAGCCAATCACTATGAGAGACTAAGCAACAAAGCACTACGAGAGACTAAGTTGCAAAGCACTACGAGAGACTAAGTTGCAAAGCACTATGAGTGATTAAGCAACAAAGCACTATGAGAGACTAAGCAACCAAGCACTATGAGTGACTAAGCAGCAAAACACTATGAGAGACTAAGCAGCAAAGCACTATGAGAGATTAAGATGGAAATCAATACAATAGACTAAGCTGCAAAGCAATACGAGAGACTAAGCTGCAAAGAACTACGAGAGACTAAGCTGCAGAGCAATAAGAGAGACTATGTTGCAAAGCACTATGAGAGACTAAGCATTAAAGCTACTATGAGAGACTGAGAAACAAAGCACTATGAGAGACTAAGAAACCAATCACTATGAGAGACTAAGTAGCAAAGCACTATGAGAAACTAAGCAGCCAAGCACTATGAGAGAAAAAGTATGAGAGACAAACAAAGCAATACAACACACTAAGCTGCAAACTAAGCTACAAAGAAATACGAGAGACTAAGCTGCAAAGCAATACAAGAGACCAGGTTGCAAAGCACTACAAGAGACTAAGCTGCAAAGCAATACGAGAGGCGAGAGACTAAGTTGTAAAAAACTACGAGGTGAGCAGCAAAGCACTATAAGAGATTAAGATGGAAAGCAATACAATAGACTAAGCTGCAAAGCAATACAAGAGACTAAGCTGCAAAGCACTACGAGAGACTAAGATGCAAAGAAATAAGAGAGACTAAGTTGCAAGGCGCTACGAGAGACTAAGCATTAAAGCTACTATGAGCTGCAAAGCAGTATGAGAGACTGAGAAACAAAGCACTACGAGAGACTAAGCAACCAAGCACTACGAGAGACTAAGTAGCAAAGCACTATGAGAGACTAAACAACAAAACACTATGAGAGACTAAGCTGCAAAGCAATACAAGAGACTAAGCTGCAAAGCACTACGAGAGACTAAGCTGCAAAGCAATAAGAGAGACTAAGTTGCAAAGCGCTACGAGAGACTAAGCATTAAAGCTACTATGAGCTGCAAAGTAGTATGAGAGACTGAGAAACAAAGCACTATGAGATACTAAGCAACCAAGCACTACGAGAGACTAAGTAGAAAAGCACTATGAGAGACTAAACAACAAAACACTATGAGAGACTAAGCTGCAAAGCAATATGAGAGACTAAGCTGCAAAGAAATACAAGAGACTAAGCAACAAAGCAATACAACAGACCAAGATGCAAACTAAGCTGCAAAGGAATATGAGAGACTAAGGTGCAAAGCAATACAAGAGACTAAGTTGGAAAGAACTACCAGAGACTAAGCTGCAAAGCAGTACGAGAGACTAAGTTGCAAAGAACTACGAGATGAGCTGCAAAGCACTATGAGAGACTGAGCAACAAAGCACCATGAGAGACTAAGCAGCAAAGCACTATGAGAGACTAAGCAGCAGAGCACTATGATAGACTAAGCAGCAAAGCACTATGATAGACTAAGCACCAAAGCAATACGAGAGAAAAAGATGCAAAGCACTATGAGAGACTAAGCTGCAAAGTAATACGAGAGACTAAGTTGCAAATCACTACGAGAGACTAAAAAATAAAGCTACTCTGAGCAGCAAAGCACTATGAGAGACTAAGAAACAAAGCACTATGAGAGACTAAGCAGCCAGACACTATGAGGGACTAAGCAACAAAGCAATACAACATACTAAGCTGCAAACTAAGCTACAAAGCAATATAAGAGAGTAAGTTGCAAAGCAGTACAAGAGACTAAGTTGCAAAGCATTATGAGAGGCTAAGCTGCAAAGCTATACGAGAGAATAGGTTGTAAACCACTATGAGATGAGCTGCAAAGCACTATGAGAGACTGAGCAACAAAGCACTTTGAGAGACTAAGTGGCAAAGCACTATGAAAGACTAAGCAGCAAAGCACTCTGATAGACTAAGCAGCAAAGCACTATGAGAGACTAAGCTGCAAAGCAATTCGAGAGAAAAAGCTGCAAAGCACTATGATAGACTAAGCTACAAAGCAATACGAGATGTGCTGCAAAGCACTATGAGAGGCTGAGCAACAAAGCATTATTATAGACTAAGCAGCAAAGCACTATGGTAGACTAAGCAGCGAAGCACTATGAGAGACTAAGCTGCAAAGCAATATGAGAGGAAAAGCTGCAAAGTACTACGAGAGACTAAGCTCCAAAGCACTACGAGATGAGCTGCAAAGCACTATGAGAGACTGAGCAACAAAGCACTATGAGAGACTAAGTAGCAAAGCACTATGAGAGACTAAGTAGCAAAGCACTATGATAGACTAAGAAACCAAGCACTATGAGAGACTAAGCAATAAAGCAATACAACAGACTAAGCTGCAAACTAAGTTGCAAAGCAATACGAGAGACTAAGATGCAAAGCAATACAAGAGACTAAGTTGCAAAGCAGTACGAGAGACTAAGCTACAAAGCAGTACGAGAGACTAAGTTGTAAAGCAGTACGAGAGACTAAGTAGCTAAGCACTATGAGAGATTAAGCTGCAAACTAAGCTACCAAGGACTACGAGAGACTAAGCTGCAAACTAAGCTACAAAGCACTACGAGAGACTCAGCTGTAAAGCAGTACGAGAGACTAAGATGCAAAGCACTACAAGATGAGCTACAAAGCACTATGAGAGACTGAGCAACAAAGCACTATGAGAGACTAAGCAGCAAAGCACTATGAGAGACTAAGCAACCAAGCACTATGAGAGACTAAGCAACAAAGCAATACAATAGACTAAACTGCAAACTAATCTACAAAGAAATACGAGAGAGTAAGCTGCAAAGCAATACAAGAGACTAAGCTGCAAAGCATTTTGAAAGACTGAGCAACAAAGCACTATGAGAGACTAAGCAGCAAAGCACTATGAGAGATTGAGCAACAAAGCACTATGAGAGAAAAAGTTGCAAAGTACTACGAGAAACTAGGCTGCAAAGCTGTACAAGAGACTAAGTTGCAAACCACTACGAGATGAGCTGCAAAGCACTATGAGAGACTGAGCAACAAAGCACTTTGAGAGACTAAGCAACAAAACACTACGAGAGACAAAGCAACAAAGCACTCTGATAGACTAAGCAGCAAAGCACTGTGAGAGACTAAGCTGCAAAGCAATACGAGAGAAAAAGTTGCAAAGCACTATGATAGACTAAGCTACAAAGCAATACGAGATGTCCTGCAAAGCACTATGAGAGACTAAGCATCAAAGCACTATGAGAGACTAAGCAACAAAGCACTATCAGAGACTAAGGAGCAAAGCACTATGAGAGACTAAGCTGCAAAGAAATACAAGAGAAAAAAGCTGCAAAGTACTACGAGAGACTAAACTGCAAAACAGTTTGAGAGACTGAGCAACAAAGCACTATGAGAGATTGAGCAACAAAGCACTATGAGAGATTGAGCAACAAACCACTACGATTGAAAAAGTTGCAAAACACTATGAGAGACTAAGCTGCAAAGCTGTACAAGAGACTAAGTTGCAAACCACTACGAGATGAGCTGCAAAGCACTATGTGAGACTGAGCAACAAAGCACTCTAAGAGACTAAGCAGCAAAGCACTATGAGAGACAAAGCAACAAATCACTCTGATAGACTAAGGAGCAAAGCACTATGAGAGACTAAGCTACAAATCAATACGAGAGAAAACGATGCAAAACACTATGATAGACTAAGCTACAAAGCAATACGAGGTGTGTTGCAAAGCACTATGAGAGACTGAGCAGCAAAGCACTATGAGAGACTAAGCAGCAAACCACTATCAGAGAATAAGCAACAAAGCACTATGAGAGACTAAGCTGCAAAGCAATATGAGAGAAAAAGTTGGAAAGTACTACGAGAGACTAAGCTGCAAAGCACTTAGAGAGACTGAGCAACAAAGCACTATGAGAGACTAAGCAGCCAAGAACTATGAGAGACTAAGCAACAAAGCACTACGAGATGAGCTACAAAGCAATATGAGAGACTGAGCAACAAAGCACTATGAGAGACTAAGCAGCAAAGCACTATGAGAAACTAAGCAGCAAAGCACTATGATAGACTAAGCAGCAAAGCACTATGAGAGACTAAGATGCAAAGCAATACGAGAGAAAAAGCTACAAATCACTACGAGAGACTAAGCTGCAAAGCACTTTGAGAGACTGATCAACAAAGCACTAAGAGAGACTAAGCAACCAAGAACTATGAGAGACAAAGCAAAAAAGGACTACGAGATGAGCTAGAAATCAATATGAGAGACTGAGCAACAAAGCACTGTGAGAGACTAAGCAACAAAGCACTATGAGAGCTTGAGCAACAAAGCACTACGAGAGAAAAAGTTGGAAAGCACTATGAGAGACTAAGCTGCAAAGTTGTACAAGAGACTAAGTTGCAAACCACTACGAGATGAGCTTCAAAGCACTATGAGAGACTGCGCAACAAAGCACTTTGAGAGACTAAGCAGCAAAGCACTATGAGAGACAAAGCAGCAAAGCACTCATAGACTAAGTAGCAAAGCACTATGAGAGACTAAGCTGCAAAGCAATATGAGAGAAAAAGTTGCAAAGTACTATGATAGACTAAGCTACAAAGCAATACGAGATGTGCTGCAAAGCACTATGAGAGACTGAGCAGCAAAGCACGATAAGAAACTAAGCAGCAAAGCACTATCAGAGACTAAGTAGCAAAGCACTATGAGAGACTAAGCTGCAAAGCAATACGAGAGAAAAAGCTGCAAAGTACTACGAGAGACTAAGCTGTAAAGCACTTTGAGAGACTGAGAAACAAAGCACTACGAGAGATTGAGCAACAAAGCACTATGAAAGATTGAGCAACAAAGATCTACGAGAGAAAAAGTTGCAAAGCACTATGAGAGACTAAGCTACAAAGCTATACAAGAGACTAAGTTGTAAACCACTATGAGATGAGCTGCAAAGCACTATGAGAGACTGAGCAACAAAGCACTGTGAGATGAGCTACAAAGCACTATGAGAGACAAAGCAGCAAAGCACTATGAGAGACTAAGCAGCAAAGCACTATCAGAGACTAAGCAGCAAAGAACTATGAGAGAATAAGCTGCAAAGCAATACGAGAGAAAAAACTACAAAGTACTACGAGAGACTAAGCTGCAAAGCACTTTGAGATACTGAGCAACAAAGCACTATGAGAGATTGAGCAACAAAGCACTATGAGAGATTGAGCAACAAAGCACTACGAGAGAAAAAGTTTCAAAGCACTATGAGAGACTAGGCTGCAAAGCTGTACAAGAGACTAAGTTGCAAACCACTATGAGGTGAGCTATAAAGCACTATGAGAGACTGAGCAACAAACCACTAGGAGATGAGCTGCAAAGCACTATGAGAGACAAAGCAGCAAAGCACTCTAATAGACTAAGTAGCAAAGCACTATGAGAGACTAAGCTGCAAAGCAATACGAGAGAAAAAGCTGCAAAGCACTATGATAGACTACGCTACAAAGCAATATGAGATGTGCTGCAAAGCACTATGAGAAACTG
>APFE031268350.1:849-16527 GCA_000404065.3 Pinus taeda
CTGAGGATTTGGTAGAGCAGGCACCTGAGAAGGACATTCCAAGTCAGCCATTTTTAATAAATGCCTTCTAGCCCTCTCAACTAGCTCTTCTTGAGATACAGGCTCTTCTAATGTATTTCTTCTCCACTTTGGTTGATTTGCATGTCTTAAAATGTGGAACCTGCTCTCATGCTCATAGCTAGAGAGCTTGTATTTCTGTCTTCTTAGGGATATAAAGTTGTTGGGGTCATAAGGCCTCTAGAGGAAGCTTTGTTTTAGGCCAAGGCCTTCGAACATCCTATCTGCTTCTTTCCATCCCTCTCTTCTGTTTAGTATAAAATGGCCAAGCTGGTTTCTAACTTTGAGTTGTGCTTTTTTGTCTCTTCCTGCGAAGTGGATCTGATTGGCATTGCCGAATTGCTGAAATATTCCAAGGCAAAGAGCCTCATGGGCACAAATCTAGGCAACTTGTATGGGCGCAGCTCACACCCATATATTCTAATCACAGTGTGATGTTGGTAGAAATACCAGTCTCCTATGCTATAGGCAGTGGACAGTTGTAGAATCCTCTGCATTTCATCAGAGAGTCTTGGAGGGGGTGTTGTCAAGAGCAAAGACAAGGCTGGATGAATGAACAAGTCTATAAACTCAGCATATGTATAAGGTGAATATGCACGAACATGGAAGACTGAGCTCCAGTATACCACTGATCTCGGGTTTCCTACTACATCTGTTCTCTTGATTTCAAAGGAGAACTTCTCATATTGGTAATAGAGGATGAGATGATAAATATATGAGGTGTATCTGAACACCCTCTTTCTGGATAAATGCAGAAATTGCTCATGTATTTTGTCAGAGATATATGTAGCATAGTCATAGAAAATGGGGGCCTTACCAGGGGTGAACATTGTCATCATGACTAGCACAGTTTCCTCTATGAATTCCATTGATTTATACCCCAGCACTGAGTATCATGTATGCTAGGTCTAGGCCCAGTTGATTTAAGTAGCCATCAAAGATGGGAGGATGCAGCACTGTATCAAATTTCTTAATAAACAGCTGATTCAATTTCAGGATCTCTGCCTCTGTGAGTATCTTAGCCCCTTGATTGATTAGGTCCAGCATGGATAAAGGAACCAATTTCCTTTGGGCTTTGAATTGGACCATCTCCCTGATGGCCTCAGGGGTGGTGTAAAATAAAACTTCACCTTGAGGGTTGATTACAGCCCTCTGTATTGGATCATAGCAGACAACACACAAGTGGATGAGGTCAAGGAACTGGTTGACCTGGGGCATCTTGAAGATTGGGAGGGAGGATTCCCAAATGCCAAGGATATCTGTTCCATCTTTGTGCTTGGCCCTGAGTTCATTCAGCAGGTGAACGTGGAATGTACATTTGGATGGGGCATCTTCTGAGATTTGGTAATCGAGGTCAGCCAAATCTTGCCAGTCCAGCTCTCTCTGAGGAGCATTCAAGGGAGTAACATTAAGGGCTACTGATGCTGAAGGGGTATCCATGTCTGTTTCAAATATTTCTTGAGATGACAAGTGTACTAACTGAGAAAGTGGAATTGCGAGGAACAAAAAGCAGCAGGGTTGCTATACAGCAGAATAGGGCAGTGCCGAGCTTTTTGAGAAGGCTTTTTATGCAGTTTAACAGACCTCCCTTTACAATTTAGGAGCAGGCTAATAAGTTCACGATTGCGCGAACAGGGAAGGGTTTGACTGGAATTGAAGTATAAGAATGGCTCCGCCACTGTAATTCAACCTTAAACTGTATAGGAGAGGTAGGATATAGTTGGTTTCCTGGTCAAATTTCAATTTTATGCCTGGTTAAGGTGGATTTTACAAGAAATTGTGAAAAAACCAGCTTGCGAGAAGATGAAGTGGCAAATACCTGTTTAACCAGAAGCTTGGGATGAAGTAGCGGTTGGGTTGGCGCTCTGAGCTCTTGCAAATGATCGTAGGTTGGCTGGTAGAGTGTTCGTCGTGGAGTGCATGCAAACAACGCAGAGGTGCTTTTCTCAGAAAAATAACAAAAATTGCGAAAAACCGTAAAATATGGCCTTTTTGCTTTATTGGCGCGTTTTTTGAATGACGTCAGCATGATGTCAGCATGTGGGTCCGGGTTGGATGACGTCATCGGTTGATGTGGTGGCCTAAGACCGGTCCACGGGGACGATGAGGTGGCGGCCAGGTGGGCGAATGAGGGACGAGGTGGGCGTACGTGGCAACGACGTGTGCAACAGCAGGAGGGGGACGTGGGAAGGACAGGTGTCGCCATATCGGGCCCCCTCCTGCACGGCAAGGAATCTGTCAGAGGGGGCTCCAATGGAGTTTGGCTGCGACACGTGTCCCCGCGTGACGCATGTGTCTGACAGATATCGGAAGGTATTTGTCGGACGTCGGGGGCCTTCCGAAACTGCTAGGAGCCGTTGATCAGCGGGCAGGTGATCGGATGGTTGTCGGATGATGAACCTGCACGGGCGATAAATCCTGTATTTGTTAACTGTCAGACGTCGGGCTCCTCCGCAATTGCTGCAAGCCGTCGATCTGGCAAGGCCACAATCGGATGGTCATCGGGTGGATTAATTGCACGGGCAATAGCAGTGAGTGGGCGGTTTTTAAAAATTATATTTCTTGGCAGGCGCGACCGGCGGGACCCTCCACTTAATAAATGATTTTCAAAGGTTTTTTCACGGTTTTGTTTGCAAAAATTAAATTTGTCCGCCAACATTAGGGAACGGTGAAACATGCGGAGTTTTATGCAAAATTTATGTACAAAATATACAAAGGCAAAACTATGGGAAAAGCGGGTTCTGATGAAGTTATACAAAAAGGCAAAAACTTGCTCCCGACCTTAGGATACGGCGGGGTAGGTATATTTTCATAATATTTCCGCCCTTTAATGGTTTAGGGGATTAAAAGGTTTTCTTCAAGGGTTCTTTAGGCAAAAATGGAGCTTTGGGTAGGGAAATGGGTTGAGATGGAGAAAAAGGTTGAACATGGGTTCTTGACCTTAACCAGGTGTTAATTCAATTCCCAGGGAGTAAAGATTATGGCTATAGTGCCAAGGAGGGGATATTTATACAATGTGGGGTTTATACACCATGGTGTTATAATAATAGGGACAATGAAGTATAGGGAGCTAAATAGTAGAGTTAGCTGTTAATATGGGGGTAGCATATGGATGAGGACCAGTGCAACCAAGTTTTCTTGAAAATAACTTGGAGTCAAGAGTAGATAAAAATGAAAAGACTTTTGCACAAGAAATGTGGCTTTTAAAGGCCATAAGCACCATCATAAAACTTTAAGTTTCTCTTATGTACACAATTTATGAAGGGGTGTTAGTAATGAGTAATATACAAATGGAAAAGGAAGTTAGTCATGCTCCGCTATATTGTTTTGCTTGTACATTGTTAGCAACTTTGGTCTTGAAAGAAACACCACTTCTGCAACCCCATCTACCTACCCAACTAGTTCACCTAACATTTTTTATTCCTTCTTGGAGGGTGCACTTGGACTTGCAAACCCTTTGTATGCCCTTTTCTTTTATATTGGCCTTTTTTGCTTTCATTTCCTATCTAATACTACCCTTATTCCTTCCAAGGCCCCAGATTAAGCAGTTGGGAACCTTAGTTTCTCTACCTAGCTACTGATCTGCCAAGATTAAACAGTTTGGACAGATTTCTTTCTCTATTCTACAACATAAATTGAAACCATGGCATGATCCAGATTAGACTGTTGGGTCATCCATAAAACTTTTGTGAATATGCAGGCATATACACACCTTCTCTTTTCTTGCAAATATGAAACCTTTGTAGCAGCAAAGTGGAGCATATTTGGCACTTATATTTGCCAATCATGAAATATGAAACCTATTGGTATAGGTATCCAACAGTAAGATCACTGAGTTGCGTGACAACACAGTTAAGGGATCTACCTATGTATGACAGGTTGACAGCGGTGGATTAATTCCTAAACAAATTTGAAAGCGAGGTGCCAGAACAGCAGTGATTTGATGCTCTGAAATGGGTAATGCACGCTACACCAGCAAGGTGGTGGGGTACGCGCCAATAGCATTTTGAAGACTGACACAAATGCAAAAGGGTGATGCATATACGGTTTGGAAAGCCTCATCTACGGAAGGAAGCCAAGTATGATGGACTAAACAGCCTGCACGCCCACCTCTCCAGATGGGTACAAGTGTATGGTACGCAACCCACATGAATGCACACCCTCCTAACGATCGAAATCAGGACCAATAAGCAGGAGCGGGAAAAATGAGGGCGCGAACGACGAAGTATGATAAGACCAAGGTGCCGAAGATTATACGTGAGGAAGCCTTTGACAAGGTGTGCGATGTGTTGAACACAGTCCACCATGTGAGACGCACTGACTGGGACCTGCGCGTACTAGCGGTTCTATGGGCTTATAGGACCATGTGCAAAACCCTAACCACGCGAGCACTTCCAAAGCTGAAGTATGAAGTAGGGGTTGTAATCCCTATGGAGCATGCGAAGCCTAGTCCATGCATAGTAGCAATCGTAGATATGATGGTCCACGAAGCCCGGAATGAAGGAATCACACAGCCACAAGAAACAGAACACATTAGACTTGAGGAAGAAATCCGACGGTGAAACTTTAGACTCCGCGAACTTGAAAGAGAAAGGGTACGATTAAGGAAGAAAAGCGTTATGATGGAAGTGGAGGTCAAAAAGCTAGAAGACGAAATACAGGAAGCAGTTCTCGTCGAAAAACCTAGGATGGTAAGGCAAGGTGCGTGTTTGGTCAATTTAGTGTGTCCTAAATTGCTATATAAATTGTCAATCTGGGAGTCGTAAACTGCTGAAGTGAAGTGCACTATATATGCAAAATAACCGATTTCTTACTTCTTTGTCGTTTTTTATTTTTTTTGGTTTGCTTTTGGGTTTATCTTCTTGTTAATTCCCTAATGTGAGATGGAAATTCTAAAAATCAAGTACGGATATAAGTATTCAAGGAAATGGTGACCTTTAAAATAATTTCCAAACTTCAAAGTTTTCAAAAAGGTTTTCAAACTTGCAATGATGAAATCAATTACTAAGAGAAAATAAAAATGTATCTAAATTCTAATTAAACCAAACAGTGAGCTAGTGACTATGAAACCCAGTACCCTTGTTGCTGTATAAAAAGAAAACTAAACTCAAAGCAATTCAAAAAGTGTAAGCAAAGTAAACTAAATCATATCACATCAACTCATATTCTGACCCCTCACCATTCGACTCACTCTGGCTATAGGAGGTAACTCAAAATGACATGAGTAATCTAATCACTAACTTGCAAAAACAAATAAACTAATATCAAACTATACATTCATACATCAATCCCTCACCATTCGACACGCTCTGGCTATAGGAGGTAACTAAAAATGACATGAATAGTCTAATATCTATCTTGCAGAAAAGTAAATGGACAAAACATAACTGGAGGAAATAAACAGTGCTGGAACTAGAACTAAGAAAACAAATCAGCAGAAGGACAAGATAATTCCATCATGTGATTAGTCATTAAAAAGCTATGTGCACTTTCCCAGGTTATCTATTAGAACCTGAAATAAAAACACTAATCAATTAACAGTCATTAGAAAGCATAAAAAACTATGGACAACAATCAACATGAATACCATAAGCAGTGTAATATATACAAGCAGACAATTATGACATCATGAACATAAATGAAGAAAGCATGAAATTGTACAATAACCACTGAACCTTGGTGTACAGGGACCCTCTGCAACCTCGGCCAATCATAAATCAATCATGGATTGAAGTCAAAAACATTGTCTTCTCATATATTGAAATGCAGTCATAACATAAAGATTAAGTCACTGCACAGTGGCTCGTAAAACAGTGAAGATTACATACCAAAAACTAGTTTTTATGCATATGAGGATGATTTATTATAACAGGAAATGACATAACTAATTCCTAAGATTTGCGCTGGTAAAGAGACACGTAAATGACCACGTTCGGAAATCTAGCAGTATGGTAGCCATGGGAATTAAATCCAAGGAGGGTGGTTGTTAGATTTGATTCATGGGGTAGTCCACAGGTGTTAGCATGCCTCCTAAGATCTAGGAACTTGGCACGCAATTCATCTCGTGGTGAAAAACAGAGTCCTGCCACCACAAAACTCTTAGTGTTGACCACCGCTTGACTGGCTTTGACCACAATCATTTGTGAGTGATTTGGCTGAACCAAGGGGACACGTTCCATGTCCACATCATTTGCAGCTTGCCCATGTGGCCGGATTCTCCAGTAGACACCTGTAACATAGACTTTAACCAAAAGGCTGCAGAAACTGATTCTGGCTATAGAAAGTGACAAGATTCCGCAGCTGACTGAGCAAAAATCTAAATCAAACAACAGTCACAAGACATAGTTAGGAAACCATTTTATATGATCTTTTTAAACTAATATGAAATGATTTGATAGCTTGGAGGCTCAGGTAATTGAGAAAAAAGGCTAAACAGGTATATAGGGAAGATGTAAGTTTGGGACTCAACAAACTGCTGAAAACATTAAGAACTAAATGCATTCCCAAGGCAAAGCACTGTTATCAATGTATTTTACCTATTTCTCTTGATTCATTTAGTTTAAAAGAATGGAAAAGGTTTTGAAACATATAACACATGATAATAACTCATTACAGAAGAAGAAACAATACAAAAACACAGTATCACAAGAATCCCACAAAAATAGCTGCAAAACCTGGTTTTATTCCTTGCCAAACAGTTGATACAAGTATACAATGAGTGCACCACTTCCAAAAGAGTCCAACCTTTTCAAATGACTAAGAAAGTACATAATATAGGCAAGAAAACCACCTGAGCTAGCCATCAGGGGTCGAATCCAAGGGATCAGGAACTGTTTCAACCACATCTAAACTGGGAACAAGAAAATAGGTAGTGGAACAACTTGCTTCTAAAACCAAGGAAACTGATACATTCAATTCCAAACCACTTGTAACTGATGTATCTACCCCCTCAAGTCATTTTACATTCATATTTACATTGCATTACACCATTTACAATCATAAATTTACCAAGGATGAGAGAAAAAGTCAACTGGTAGTCAAACTAGGAAAACTTTCGGAGTTCTTGGCAAAATTGGCAAAATCAGTGATATGCGCAGTGCCATTTGTTGTTTGCGCAACACCGCTTCTAGCCAGTTTTTGAGGGTCTTATACTCCACCAAATCAGACCCAAGATAGTTTTTTGAAAAGCTTTGTCTCTCTAGTTTTTGAAACATCTTGAATCGCCTAATTTGGAGGTCATGTTCCCCTTCAAAAATGAATTCTCCCAAGACTACTTCATGTGGGTGCAAAAAGTGGCAGAGAGGGCAATTTTTGAGTGTTTTTTTCCCTTTAGATTACCACTGATTTTCCTCCAAATGAGATGAAACTTTCAGGGATTAATTTCCTATTGATGTTGAATCCAAATCTATAAGAAATTTCTCCTAAGTATGCACCAATCAAATGCACAGCGTGCATATACCACAATTTCTTGTGTTTCATACTTCAAAAATTTGAAATTGACAAAATTGTTTCAAAATTTGCCCAGTTTTGGCTCAAAGCTGCTTGATGGGTTACTTTGTTGGGCCAATTTAACATCAGCCAAGATATTAAGCTTATCCTTCTTCTCTTTGCGTTTTAAGGCCCTCCTTAATCTTGCCTTAAGTTGCTTAATCCTCATGTTGCATATCCTATTCTTGGTCAAATAATGATAAGCCATATGGCGAAGCATTTTCATTTATTTATTGGCCTTCTCTAGTAACTTCTTAAGGTGAATGTTCACCCTTTCTAACCAAGTCTCTTGGTCATATTCAATTTCTTGTTCAATGGAGGTCATCTTGACCTTTGCCTTCTTTGCCTTCTTTGCAACTCCATGATAACCTGCTTGTCAGTTAATTACTTGTTTTCCTGCTCAAGGTAATTAATGATCCATTTTTCTCTTTCTAAATTGATTGATAGGGCTTGAATGTCAACCTTTTGCTCCTTGATGATCAAATCTTTGACACTCCTTGGATTTTGAGCATCTAATTCCATGACATTCACTCCTTGCGTCTCCTCATGGTCAACAAGGAAAAAATCTCTTTCTTGTCCATCACTAGGATCATCCTCATGCATCTTTTTCTTTCCTTTATCTCCGCCCTTCTGTTGCTGCCCAACCTGTACCTGTTTAACTAAAGAAGAAGGCAAAGCCCATTCCACTCCAAGTGGAGATAGCATTTTCCTGTGGTTTGTAGATGAAGGTGAGACCCCTTCCAATCCTTGTGGAGATAGTACTCGCTTGGCAGCTACAAAGAGCATCCTAGTGCCTCTCTCATAAGTAAAAAACACAGGTATCCCCACGGTTTCAGTTTCTTGAAATTTTTGTTGTCTTGAAGGTCCACCTTCCTCCTGATGCACTGATGAAAATATTTGAGAGCCTTTGAACACTTCATGGGAAATGAAGGTTTCCCATGGCATTCCCAACTGATTCAGCTGATGTGAAACAACAATTTTAATTAGAGAGAAATGATAAATGTTGTTGAGCTGCTGTGGGTAGGGTTTCTTCTTGCAAAAAGTGCCATCTTCTCTATGTTTTTTCATATGAAGTAGACGATGTTCATCATTCTGACCTTGGTAAAGTGCATCAACAATCTAATATGATAAACATACAATCTCGAGAACATACCCTCACAAGTAAAATAATTGATGATGACCTTCATTAGTGAAGCAAACCTGTCCTCTAAGAATTTGAAAGGAAACACTCTGCTGATTTTGCTATGGTATTTAGCCTTAATATAAGGCTCATAGTACTCCCGGTCAATATTCTTTCTTTTGTTCCATTTCTCACCTACATCTGGAATGCCTGTAGCCTCTAAGATAATAGTAGGTGACAAAGCAAATGTGACTCCAGAAAGATTTACTACATTGTTGTCTAGTTTTGTTACAAACAACCTTGTTAATTCATGATGGAACTTAATCCTCTCTACCATTTCACAAAACTCAAAACATGACTGATGTTTAAAGCATGAGGTGGCTAATGGGCAAGCAAGTAGTTCACTCATACTAATGGGTTCCTCCCTGATAATCTTACCCCCTTTGTGAGGTTTCCTCTGCTGCAAATTCCTGTCCCTAGAACTCTCACTGAGGATCTCCTCCCCAGTTTCATAATCACTATCCATTGGTTTGATTGACTGTAAATGCTAATGAGGAAAGAAGGGGTAGTGTGGGTGAGCAATAAGTATGAAGATATTTTCAAAAAGAAAGAAAATAAGTGGGATGGAATAGGGATATGAATGAGATTTGATGGAGTGAAGGGTTTTGAGAATTTATGGTATAGGGGTTGTGTATGTGAGTAGGGTTTTGGGGAGTATTATGTGTGGGAATGGGTAAGCTTGTGTAGGGGTTTGATTGTTTTAGGAAATCAGCAACCAAGTAGAGAAAAAGACAACAAATTGAACAGTGAACTGTGGAAAAATTGTAATTCATGAGACAGCTAGGGTTTAGTTTTTCAAAAGACAAACTCTTAGCACAATAATTCTTTTAGCAAGAGTGGCAACAATACTTACTTGTGAAATGGGAGGAATCTTGAAGATTGGAATAAATTTGAAGTGATTTTGGCATTTTTGAGTGTTTTAGCAATGTGTGTGCATCATTCAACAAGTGCATAGCGCCCTCTAACAACAGGTGCGCAACACCAATTATATGTGCAGCGCCAGTGTAAAATTACACTGACATAACTCCTCTGATGCGCAACACTGGCCTAATGCGCAATGCCAACCTCCCAATGCACAGCGCCACCAAATTTCTCACAAAATGCCAGATTTTTCTCTCTTTTGCCCAATGACTGCCCCAAATCGTGTTTTTTGCTCCACACTTCAAATTTTCAAAGTGAAATGAGACAAAATAATGAAATAACCTTATATACCTTCTCACTTTAATTTTTTTCCTTTCAAAACCCACTTTTGTAAAGTTTACATGACTCTTTCAAATGCTCTGTTTTTATATTTGAAGCTTGATCCTTTTCTCTGGAAATTTGATGACTGATGCTTTGATGTTTTGCTTTTGCAGTGGCAGGAATTACCAAGATGACTAGGAGCAGCTGAATAATACTTATTACATATAGTAACCATAAAATTACATCAAATTACATGGAAATAAAACAATAAAATACAAATGCTCTGTTTTACCGAGCTTTATTTAACTTACAAAAAGGAATTTATGATTTGTTGAACTTTATTACCCCCTCATGTGTCTACTGACATTTATTACTCTTTTGAATGACCATGGTGAAGAACCCTAAGACCTAGTGAAACTAAGTTTAATACTGATTTTTATAAATGATGTGAACGGGAATGACTATGAATGACTAAAAAAATATGTGAAATAGGCCAGCAGGTATATAGCATGAGGGACAAATGAAATGAAACCCTATCATCAGCTAATCCATGACCTAATGGAGTGCAACTCATCAGAATGGGACACCTAATATGAAATGCAAAAGATAAATTTGATCACTGATGGCAGTGTGAAAGCACTAACACTAACACCACCTGCCCCTTCTTCCTTCACTGTCTCCTTGCACCAGGATGTCCTTGACTACTGTCATTGGGACAAATGCTGTGATTTTTTATTGCATCACATACATATGAAATGCCTTCAAAGCATTGACTAGTGCATAGGTTCATTTCTCCAATATGTTATATTTCATCTCAACATCCCTAAGGACTTAGATGAAGAAGGTGATGGGTTGTTCATAACCGTGCTTATTTTTCTATAGCAACACTGCAACAATAGTATGTGGAGAGGCAAAAGAAAAGATATAGAAAGGCGTTGAATAGTCAGTGTCGACCAGTACCGAGGCCTCAGCCAAAGATTCTTTAATTATGATGAACGAATCTCTGGAGGCCGAGCTCCACTTGACTTCATTTTCCTTCTTGAGAATGTCTCTAATACCCTTTACAAATTTTGCATAGTTGGGTATGAATCTCCTCAAGAAATTTATTCTCCCCAGAAAGGCTTGAACCTTTTTCTTATTTCTGGGAAGGGGAATATGGTTGATGGCTTTGACTTGTTCAGGATTGATCTTTACTCCTTCTTGTGCTACTATGTGTCCAAGTAGCTTCCCCTCACTTAAGGCGAACTGAGATTTCTTAGGATTCAAAGGGAGACCATACCTCCTTCATTTTTCAAAGGTGAGCTTTAAGTGCAGGATGTTCTCTTCATCAGTTTTGGAAAAGACTGTGATGTTGTCCAAGTAGACCACCACGAATTTCTCTTGCTCCCCTATGAAAGTTATGTCCATGGTTCTCTGAAATGTGGCCCCTGCATTCATAAGGTCGAAGGGCATGCGAGCACACATGAATGTTCTCCACAGGGTGGTGAAAGCAGTTTTATTTTGATCCTTAGGGTGGAATGCCACCTAGTTGTAGTCAGATAATCCATCCATCATGGACATTTTGGCTGATCCAACCACCTTCTGCAATATATAATCCATATTGAGCAGCGGGTAGTTTTATTTCAGCAATGCCTTGTTTAGATTCTGTAAATCAACACACAACCTTATTTCTTCGCTCTTTTTCCGAATAAAGACTAGGTTGGCCACCCATTCAGAATACCTTAAAGGCACTATGATCTTTGCTTGTAGCAGCGTTCTCACCTCTTTTTCAATGGAGGGGAGTAAGAGTGTATGTATCTGCCTGAGTTTCTATTTGCATGTATTTATTCCACTTTTCAAAAGAATCTTATGCAGAATGATGTTAGTATCAAATGTTTTCAAATCCTCATAAGACCAAGAAAATACATCCTTGTAAATTTTGAATAAATTTAAATACCATTGTCTGTATTGCAAGGGGATTCCTTTTAATAGCTTGATCGTCTGGGGTTCCTCCTCTGAGTCGATGTTGGTGTTGAGTTGGATGGATGAATGAATTGTGAGACTTGAGCTTTATAGGTAGAATGCTTCAGAAGCTCAGTTAATGGAACATGAAATTTTACCTTTTCAAGATCCTTCTGGGGATTGATTGTGGGTTGGACATTTTCTATACCTCTTGGCTTCGTTCCTTCCTTACCACTAGTAGTTTTCAGCAGAACAGGTGCCTCCTTTCCTATGTGTCCCTCTGAACTATTACTTTCCTTATTGGAGGGGACTTTCATCTTGGAAGGGTCAAGATTTAGCTTGTCTTTCTCTTTATCTAGTACTGGAGGAATAACTTGGGGCGTAGTTCCCTCATGTTGTTATGGTTCTCTTGACCTCCTCTTTGAACATCTTAGATCATACTTATGTTGTGGTTGTGCTTGCATGAAATCTACCAACTGTTTGTAATAATAATCTATATCTTTCTCATTTGTTGTTTCTTCCCACTCGTGACTGGCCTCCTGGTGAGCCATATTCTCATGATCTTCTCCGACAAAGTAGGATACAAGTTTCCCTGCATCTCATGTGTATCTGACGATTTTTCATCAAGATCATCTTCTAAATATGAAGGATGAGGTATTAGTCTAGCTGTTCCTTTCTCTTCCTTGGAATTATTTTCAATGGAGGCCTTCTATACTGTGGTTTGTAACCCTGGTTGTTGACTTGAACATTCTGTTTGGAGAGGTTTTTTTCCTCAATTTCAAGCTTTCTAACCTTCTGTGATAAACTCCTGATGATTTCTTCCAATTCATCCATCTTCAGTTCTGGTGATTCTCCATCTCGACCAAAGGAAGATGCCTCTTCTCTCCCTCTTTTATTCTCAATAGGTTCTTGCTTTCCTCTTGAATTTCCTGTTGAGGTGAAATTTGTCTCCACGTCAAGTGCATCAATTTGGATTTGATCTAGAGTGAGCGACTTCCTTTCCTTAGAGTAAAGCCAAAGTTAGATTCAAAAGCTCCCAAGAAAGAAACTCGAGTAGTAGTTGGAGGAGAATTTATCTCAGCTGGCAGGTTATTGTACTGTTGTTGAACATTTTTATAAATTATGAGATATCCTCTTTTGGATTCTTCTTTACGGCGTTAAACTCTGTGAGGAGGTACTCATGATCTCTCTTTTCACCCCATTTCTACGTGAAAGAGTTCTCAAATTCCTCCCAAGTAGTGATGGAGGAATTGGGTAGGGCATTGAACCATTTTCTGGCTTCTCCATCAAGGGATTGTACAAAAAGTCTCATGACCACATCTAGTTGTTCCACATTTAGGTTCTCAGCAAAGGCACATAAGGTCTCAATGTGCCTCTGCACAGTGTTGTCATCTTCCCCATTGAAACTAGGTAGAATCTTTAGATAGTCTTGCGGAATAGCACTTAGAGGTTGAGGTAAATTAAGAGGTGCATATTTATAAGGAAAGCTTCAGCGTAAATCACATAAGAAAGATTTTTGCCAACGCGTTTCGAACCAACCAAATCACAGAAGTCTCAATTCTACAGGTGCATATTTATTTAGAAAAAAACTTGGAAGATCCATCTGGATTAATGGAGGGGGGTTGAGACTTTCTTGAGGAAATTAGCCCAAAAGCACAGTAGTAGGAGTGCCTAGAAAGAAAGTAGGGTATGTAAGGGTTTTAGGAGTAAGTCATGAGTAGTGAGTAATAGAGGGTTGAGACTTGGATGAGGAGGCTTCAAATACTGATGGCATGATAGTGCAAGGAGTAGGATTTTTCTTCTTCCAGACTCTTATGAAAAATATTTTCTCTAGGTCAGATACAAATATGGATTTCTGCTGAAAGGTGTCTGAGCGAGTGTGAGGCTTCTTAAAATATAGGATGATGAAATGATGATGGGGTGTGTGGAGTCACCAAGATGAAGTGGATGCAATCAGAGTTTCTTTTCTCACCTACGCAAAGAGTGCTCAGTTTTTCATATTCCAGGGGAAAATCCTTCAATACTTTCCTTGACAATGGCACTAGAAGATGTTGTAGCTCCCAGATCTAGCCTCGGATTGCTTACAAGACCAGTGCCTGGGCACATCTAAATTTAGAGTGTCTCAAATTATTCTCAATGAAGGGACACCTCACTTATATTCTATATGTATATATAATGGGTTGGTTCATTCACCTAAAGGAGTAAGACATGAATTTCTAGTACTTCTTCACATATACAAATCTCATAAATATGCATAAAACAGTGGAGGCTGAGTAGTTCAAGGGCTTACAATTTAATAAGATTTTGTAGAGAAACGATAGAAGATAAGGAGAAGGAGCAACTCATCATATGGATCTTAGAGCATCAAGAATTCTATTCTTAACACATAGAGCTTGCAGCTTTAAGCATTCCTACACTTATTTGAGTTACAGGTAGATACAATGGACAACAGAGAGGCGGGGTGCTATGATTCATGGAGTGCAACTATTAAAGATATAATTTCAATGACCCATACAAGAACATGCATTAACAATGTCGATACGAATGAATCCGTCATGAAGTTACAGACACATGCATTAACATATCAATACAAATGAATCTGTGAAGAAGATTGAAATATTTCTAGCAGCTATGATTGCATGAATTCAGAGAAGAAACATGAACATAAATGGGTTTTAACAGAGGGACAAAATATTATAATACTTGAAGGGAGAATCACCACCATTTCTTGATATTCTGAAAGATCTGTCCTACAAAGCCATACAATCTTAAAATTACATGTAGTGTTTTCTTTATAATTTCTAAACCCTTGCTAAGTGCTTCTTTCCCTTATTTATTTGGAGAGGGGGGTATGGACATTCATTACAACAAAAATATCTTCGACTGAGTCTCGACTGTCCGATTGACTAGATGTATCGGTCGGCATGGCTCTGTGGCCCAAAAGAATTAAAAAACATTAATTTCCTCATTAAAGGGAGGCACCTTACAAGAAAACAAATCAGTCAATCACACAAGAATGTCAGAAAACTATCTTCATGCCCATCCTATGCTCACTCCTACTTCAGGTTGTAATTTTCTCATGGTATTGCCTCTTGTGCTACTTTGATGACTCCTTTTGCTTATGCCTTTACTGTTTGAACCATTCATCCTTTAAGGTTGGGAATGGATGCTATCAGTTTCATGTTGCGGTACTAAAACAGAGGACTCTAGGGCTATACTTCATTTCTCTTCAGTGTGGGAGACCATGCCGAATAATTAAATCCTTCCGAGCTACTAAGTCCCTCTTCACTCTTGTCAACACTGACCCTGATTCTGTGTCACAATGGGCCTTTCTATATCAGCCCATGTCAGGTTTGAATACACCACTTGTTTCCTTAAAAACCACAGTTGCTGACCCATCACACCTTTAAAGCTCTGCAAAATACTATCGGCACCCTGATATACCGGATAATGCACTCACGGTGTAATACAAAGGGCTTTCTTGTGTTGGCCCTTATCATTAGAACCTCACGAAACAGGTGAGTTCCAATCCCTCTTAGTCCCCTTTACTTTGGCCCCTTTCCGTAATTTTCCTCATATGACCGGGAACTAGGTACTTAGCCCAAAGGAGCTAGAGCCTTTAAAAGCTTGTTCGAGGCCCTTTTTCCTTTAATACATGAAATCTCACATATCGGTGACTTACAACGTTTTCCTTTAATACCTTCCCTTGAACCTTGTGATCACCGATTTGCAGGGCTAAGTCCACCGAAGGTATCACAATCACGATACGAGAGAGAATGTGAGGATGAGTGGTTTTTTCGAAGGGGGTCAAGAGCAATAAGTGGTAAGTG